>CM052218.1:9139864-9369802 GCA_028454225.1 Lasioglossum leucozonium | reverse complement strand
ACCACTTTACCACTTGACCACTTGACCACTTACCACTTGACTACTGACCACTTGACCACTAACCACTGACCACTTGACGACTGGACCACTAACCACTTGACCACTGACCACTGACCACTTGACCACTGACCACATGACCACTTGACCACTTGACCACTTTCGGATGTTGGCGGTTGTAGTACGATTTGCTATGCATAAATGCAGACCATTAATGTCGATCGCCACGATTCGCTTAAGTGGAATATTGGTAGAAAAAATTAGAAAAATTTTTAAGTTATTATTTACTATCTGACACATATTTTGGTTTCGTTTATGCTAGCAGAGATAGTTCATTTGTCACTTGGCAGACTTTCGTTAATTAACAAATGTAGTAGTGAAGTGTATAGACGTTTCGTGAACGATGGCCCTGAAGAGCATCCCCGAATAATGAGCCCGTCCTTCACCACGAGACTTGGTTTCAGACGAGATTATGGACATAAAATTCCTCTGTCTGAACGGGACCGTCTTCGATCAGGAAACCCGGGTCTGCGAAAGAGTGGACGAGGTCGATTGCAGTAAGAGCGAGCGATTCTACAACTTGAACTTGGAGCTTTATGGCAACAACGCTGTCACTCTCAGGTAGGCCAATTTCCCCAAAACATCACTCTCGCTCCAATTAAGTTAATTTTTGGTGGGTCATTGTTGACCCATTACCGCGTACACGACCTTCGAATATTCGCAAAGAAGTACAGCAACAACATATGCTACAAAATAAACGTTCCTCTTGAAATATTCTCATACGTTTCGACATGGTGTGGGTCAACTTTGACCCAGCCATCACCGGGGCGCCAAACAACCAGGCTTTCTCGAGGTACGCCAGTCCAATGTATCCGTGGAACGAAAATGAGTTCACATTCGGCTACGTTGACGTTTTCCGGCGTCAGTCCCCGCCGTACACGTAACTCTAGTCACCCGGTGACCAGGAATTTATGTATATGTATACAAGTGAAATGATCATTACGACCTGTAGATTGGCCAGCTCCACCTGTCGCGCGGACTGTTTATCTGCGACCGTCTGGACATTCACCCCAGAGGTTTCGTAAGGACCAGAGCACCGATCCACATACCAGTGCCACTTTCGTATCAGCTCGCGTGATACGGAATCGAGAGAGGCGTGGACGGTTCGTGATTGCGTGCCACGCCGATTTTTGATCGATAGCTCTTATAGCAGTTTTCACTTGTTAGCGTCACGCCTGTCGACTGAATTACATGGCTCACCGGTCTTACTTTGTTGGCAATATGTTGGCTAAATGTTGCCTGGTCACGGCACAAACCAGCTCCGGTAGCCTTCTTTAATCCGAACAAAAATTGATTAAAAATACTCACTGGCAGTCTGATAGATTGTAGAAAAGGTACCCTAACGTGGCAGAGTCCACTGTTGACCAGCAAGATCCCCTCCTAATTTAGAAGACACAACCCATTAATGCATTTTTGTTTGCAGCCTGTCGGACAGCGAGGACGACATCGACCCCTTGGACTCAATAGACGATCACCCCCAGCGTACCACGTCAGCCAGACCCTCGATCACAACGACAACGACCACCACTACCTCCAAGCCCAACAAGCCATCAACAACGCCAGCCTCCAGCACCTTCTCGCAACCCACAGGCTACCCTCACCACTTCCAGCCCCAGCCACCCTTCCCTCAAGTGCACACCAGTCAGTCCAAGTCCTTGTACGACGACAAGAATGGCGGCTATCATCATCACTACATCTTATCGCATAACGGGGAGGGGAGTAACAATCAGCAGGCTACGTCCTATCAGATTTTCAGCAACCAGGGTGTCAGTTCTACGACGGTACAGCCTCCTCAGGTGCACCAAATCAGATTCAGCTCGACTGCCAGTCCTCAGATCATCCACAATGAACCTTCGACGGTGTCACCATTGTTCCATGTGACGTCCTCTACAATCCAAACGCTTCTGAGCAATAATGGGAATAGTCCCGCGTTGATCAACCCCATATTCCATAACCACGGGATAGCGAGCACCACGGAGCAGTTCACCCTGCACAATAACAACCCCAGAGAGACTTCTGAGTACCGTGAGAATGTGAAGCACAGCATCAGGCCTCTAGAAGCTGTTCAATCGATCAGCGAAGGAAAGGTAGCTATCGAAACCATTAGCTAGCTAGTAGCTATTTTCTAATTTTTATTTTATTTCAATCCAGGTATCAAAGCTGACGATCTCTCCGGTGCCAACGCCATCAGAACCTCAACGATCAGTGCAGACCAAGACCAGCCAGTCCTCGCAGCAGCAGAGAATCTTGGGGAACTTCTTGCCCACTCCAGCAACCGATGAGACTACTGTTAGATCATTTTATCCAACCCTGAGGAGCGTTTCAAAGCCTACACAGCCCTCCCAGTCGACCAGCGAGCAAGTCACTCAGCACATACACGTGCTGCCCCCTGTGCCCATACCCCAACTAAAACCCCATCAGATCACCATCAACCTGCCACCACCAGACATCCAGAGGATCGTGCAGAACCCCTCGCCTTTGCTACCTTCCCAGTCCAGGGTGATAGTCACTGCTAAGGCCAGCGTCAGTGACGAGTCTGGTAGACCCCTGAACACCACCCAGTTGGTGACCTTACCACTACCGACCATACCAGCCAGCTATGATGACTACAAGGAAGGCGATGAGTCCTTTGACCCTTTCTACAGAGATGTCCCTAAAATTCGCAATGCTAGAAGAGTAGCAGTCAGCAAGACGTCATTGAGAGTCAGAAGATCAGTTGGTCAAACCAAGAACTCTATGGTGTCTTTCGTTTATGAGGGTGATAGACCCAAACGACAAGAAGTCCAGGTGGTAGACATCAATGATAAGGGTAGAGATAAGAAGAAGAAGGCTTTGGAGAATGAGCCTTCGGACTTTCAGGCTATCAAGGAGAGTCTGATGAAGTTCCGAGACATTCTCTTTGGTGGAGAGTTTAACGAGGACACTATCCGCAACGTTTTTGAAGGAAGCAGTCTCCAGGCCGCCGAGGCTGGGAAGGTGGGAGGGAAAGTGTCTTTGGAGGACCTGGACACGAAGGCCTCGAAGAATTTCAAAGCTAGGGAGTATGAAGACAGCGAATATGATTCTGATAGTAAGGATAGCAAGGGTGATGATGCTGAGTACTCTGAAAATCCTTCGAAATTAAACACGAAGGAGTCTGATGCTGAAGAGTATGTTGATTTGAAGGGTAACAAAGAGGAGGCAGAGTTTACGGATTCTAAGGAAGAGAACTCGAAAGAAGAGGAGTCGGAAGAAGAGGAGTCGAAAGAAGAGGAGTCGAAAGAGGAGGAGTCGAAAGAAGAGAACTCGAAAGAAGAGGACTCGAAAGAAGAGAACTCGAAAGAAGAGGACTCGAAAGAAGAGAACTCGAAAGAAAAGAACTCGAAAGAAGATGACTCGAAAGAAGAGGACTCAAATGAGGAGGACTTGAAAGAAGAGGATTCAAATGAGGAAGACTCAAATGAAAAGGATTTGAAAAAAGAGGATTCAAATGAGGAGGAGTCAAAAGAAAAGGATTTGAAAAAAGAGGATGTTAAGGATGACGAAACGAAGGATGTTGATGCTGACGGTGTGAAGCACGTGGAAGGCAAAAGGGTCCTTGACATTGTCATATTGGATCCAAACGAGTACATCAAGATGAAATCCTCGACTCAAGAGAGCCTCGACAGCACCACTGAAGAGGATCCTACTACAACCGATGCTTCAATCCTTTCTACAACAGACCAGACCACTCAATCCACGTTAGCTGATATCGAACTGACCAAGAAGAAGGATTCTAAAGACTCGGAGAAATCTGGTGACGAAATTAAAGGTACTAAGCACTCTTCAAAGTACTCCAACGTAAAGCTTGAAGAAGTCAACACAAGCAAACGGTCCAAGAAGGTTGAGGACAAGAAAAAGGAAGAGTCGAACGAGGAAAGCAAGACTCACAAATCCAAAGAATCAACTGAGACCAAGCCTAATGCTAAGAGGAAAAGTTCTAGGATAAGGTCCTTCTCAGGGAAGATAGCTTCGAGAAAGGACCCGAAGAGCGGCGAAGATGAAGCCCAAACTGAGAAACCCACTGAGCCAACTGCTGAGGAAAAGATTGTGACTACGACTCCAGTTGTGGAGTTTGAGATCGAACAAATTGATAAGCATATCTTTGATGAACCAGAGTCTCAGACTTCGAAGGAGGTAGACACCAGGGCTGTGGGACATCAGGGTTATGCAAAGAGTCTTCAGGATGGGAAGGATCAGGGTGTGGAAAAAGATATAAGAAAGGGATACGCTAATGAGTATGAGACTTTGAACAAGCAGGTGGAAAGCTTGGTGAAAGACGAAAAGGAGCATGAAGAGAAACACGAAGAGAAACACGAAAAGAAAGATGAAGAGGGTCATGAAGACAAACATGTAGAGAAGACTACAGTTTCTAGCTTGAATGATGGTGTCGATACAGAAGATGAGAAGCCAGTTGAGAAGTCTGTCAAGGTAAAGGCGAAGTTGTCGAAGAAGCAAAAGCACTATTACAAAGAGGAATCTTCAACGGAAAGTGTAGAGGATGAATATAATACCGACGCTAGTGACAAAGAGACCAACAACTCCGAAGAGACCAAAGACTCTGAAGAGTTCAAGGATTCTGAAGAGACTCCTGTAGTCAAAACAGGATCCAGAAGAGGTAAGAGCATGAAGTTCGAGACATCTAAGGAAGTCATAACGCACAGACAGGACAAGAGCAGAAAGTTCTCTGGCGACGATGAAGAGAAGGAGTACCAGGAGTATTCGACGATTAAGGGCGAGGAGGTCACCTCCCGGGAGGTGTCTTCGGAGTACCACGACTCTACAGAGTCCTTCTATGACAGCAGTCACGAGATCGGCACAGAGAACGACTACAAGGACTCGACCACCGAGCCTGAAGAAGATTCTACTTCCAGAGAAGACGCTGTCGAAGGGAACGACGAAGATAAGCCGGAAGATGATCAAGAGGACAGTACCGAGGGTGTGTTGAAGTATACCGATGAGCTGCCTAAGGAGAAGAAGGAGGAGTTGTCGGACAGCAAGAAGTCTACCGATTCCGTGGAGAACAGCGCCCATGACTATGTTGACGACAATTACGAGCCTGATAATTACAAGGAGATGGAGGCTGCTAAGGAAGAGAAGAAGAAGAAGATTAAGGACGAGGTTGGCAAGAATGAAGAGAATTCTGAAGATCAAGTTGAAGTCACTACTAAGTCTTCAGACACTGAAGCGGAGAAGGACGATGAAAAGAAGTCTAAAGATTCAAGTGGAGATCACGTGCAGCAGACAACGTCCACGACGACGACAACAACCACCACAAGCACAACCACAACCACAACTACGACCACAGTTAAACCAACGCCTCCAAAGCTGTTCAAGCCCATTTCAATCCGGAAGAGTTACACCTACACACCTCCCACGACGACTCCCAACCCTGTCGTCATCAAGCCTAGAATCAGTTTGCTGAATCCAAAGCCAGCAAAGCCCCCCAGGTCTTACAATGAGCTAGCCCCTAAGCCGGTGATCAGGAAGTTTACCTTGTCACGGAAGGCCACCACAACGCTACCAACGAGCACTGTCACGGATGAGGATTCAACAGAGACGACTGAGGTCCCGGTGATGATGACAGAGGTCCCGGTGGCCCTGACAGAGGCTCCTGTCACCACGACAGAGGCTAGAAGCGAGGAGAACGTCCTCGAGGTGAAGCTTGACCAGGAGAAGAGCTCGGCAAAGGATCCGATGCAGAACGATCAGCCTTCAGTAAAGAACGAAGGGGACCAGGATTCTAGTCCTTCGGAGCAGAAGTCTCCGACGAATGTCGAAAAGGAGAAGGGTCCCAGCAGCACCGAGAGCTTTACACCGTATCCCGTGACCAGACTCTCGAACCTAGCTTCTACCATTCGGGAAACTTTGAAGGAGATCGAGTCTACCACAGATCAGACAACGACGACCAAGAACTACACGTTGATCGAGCTGGCGATCATCAGCACGACGGTCCCTCCGCTTGCTACCATTCCCAGTGAACCTGACAGAGAGGAAGCGACCACTCTCGCGGTTGTGCAGCAGGAAGTGTCCACTGAGACGACCGTAAAGGCTCACCAGGACTCCACGGAGACGTCCTTGGCTCCCGAGCCTTCTCCCGAGACTACCACTCGGACGACCACTACCGAGACTGTCCTGAGCACGTCCAAAGAACCTGAAGACGTAGTCGCGACGACCTCGAGATACTTGAATCGCAAAATAGCGACCCCGAAAAGGCCGGACAGCTTCAATTGTCTGGAGAAGGAGATGTACCGTTTCTACGGCGACACCAGGGACTGCAGACTGTTCCATTATTGCTCCCCCGGGTTCACTTCGAGGCAGGTCCTCGATTTCCGGTTCGTATGCGAAGAAGGCACGGCCTTTGACGAGCACAGTCAGAGCTGCAAACACGACGTCCGCAACGGGTTGTGTCCCCACAGGAAGTGGTAATGGCGGGATTGCCACTCGCCTGGCTCTTCGTGGCTACGTTGATTTTGGTAACTGGTGAATCCGCGGACTCCCTAGTGTATATTTATATGTAGGCTGGGCCCGCAGGCCCCCCTCCTTTCCTGAGTATTGCCATAACCTTGTACATGATCATGGATTCACACTTATTAAAATTAATGACCGGGCTGATTGATCACGGACCACGAAGAGCTGGGGTGAGCGAGCTTCAAGGTCTCGGGTGCCTGGCCGCGCCATTTCGTGTTGGTCGAATTACATAGTAGATCGATCAGGTAACATCATTTTTTCGTTTATTTGTCCAGTTCTAGTTATCCGAGGTCTGACGTTGGCTGGCTGTATCTACTTAAACTTTCTACAAAAATCTTTCAGTTGCTTGCGCCTTAACGACAGTTATTTTTTTGGGGAAATTTTTTTCGGAAAAACAAGACGGCCGGACAGCTCCTGAGACTCCCAGCGAATTTTAGGATAAAGAGTGTGTCGATTCACATCGAGTCGGCGTTCGAATCTCGTATTTATGCGTTATTAATTAGCAACAGTCGCCGAACAATAATGTTGTTCGGATCACGGGCCGGATCGGTAGATCGCATAGATCCCGCATTGCTCAACGTGTGCGATACGTTCCGATACGGGGCTTGATGCAATTTGCACAAAGTGTACATTTAGGTTTAATTACATTGCGTCGGTTTGTAGAGTTGCGAGAGTGTACAGTGATGAGTGAACAGATAATACAAAGAGAGAGAAAGAGAGAGAGAGAGACAGTTAAGCAGCAGGATTAAGCGATTACGGAACGGACTCATTAAATACTCAATCGTTGTTGCCCGTAGCAACGAGCGTCGTTTTAGCTGTCGATTATCGATCTTCACGATATCCCTGGCGGCCGCTCTAATCATTCCTACCTTCTAGATGATAGATCCCCAAATCGTTCGGCGGTGAATTCGCGCGATCTGAGGTCGAGGATCCTGTAAATGCGTGTGTGTGTATGTGTGTGTGTCGTTGATCGTCGAACACATTCTTCGCGGTCCTGTCCGTGCCCGGGTGCAATCTGACCAACGCTACTCAATTTTTCGTTTGGGTCAGAGTGGACCCGGCCACCGTCGGGAGAGGGTTGGAGCACGTGATCTTTGCGTGACGTTGCAACAGCGGTTCTCGACTCGTGTACTCTTATAAATTGAACATCTAAAAGATTATTTCAGTTTTCTAATTTGGAGTTTAGTTTCACGTTAATAAGTATCCTGTACAAATGGAAATTTTTTGAAAGATAAGTTGAGAACCGCGACAGCTTCGTGTGATAAATTTTATTTAATTCTAGTGTGCTAACGTTGTAGGAACCGTTGGAAAGTTTTGTACCGTCGAAGAAGCTCCTTCATGTGTCTTCTTTTCTCGATGTTGTTGAGGATGATAGAGGACAATAATGAGCCGTCATTGTTGTCACGGGATCTGTTTCCCAGGCGGAGGATAAATGTATTGACACTCTTGGATATATTTTTACATGTGAACTTATTCCGCTGCATTTAGTGATTCTTACGTAGATAATGTGATAAGTGATAGATTATTATTGATCGCTTGCGTATACCTCGGTCGTCCCTGTAAATATCTATGTACATCCCGACGTTCGCACGCATGTTCACGTCTCGACAGAGATCGTGTATTGTAAGGGTCTGTACTGTGTTAAATAATAATTGTATACCACGTGCAAGTCTCCTCGATTTTTCTCCATCTTCAACCCCCTACGCCGCACACTTTGTATATTTTTGATTAAAAACTTGTCTCAATGTCTACATCCATCTATATTAAAGAATAAATGGAAATTATAAATTGTACGCTAATTAATAAAGCTTAGCCTAGAAGATAATTAATGGACTGCAGCCGTAGATATAATAAATATTAATATACATAAATATTCAATTGAATTGGCGAGGAAATGTGAACAGTGGCGACATCTAGCCGCAAGTAGTATATTCATATTCACCAGACCACAGATGCAACATTAGACATTGCATCAGACAGGGCTTTTCTTTCTAGGCTTGAGGAGTTCTAGGAACATTTCGGTGTAGCGCCCCATATTATCAATAGTTCAATATTTTAGTATCTTGTTTTCGTAGTTTAGTAGTTTAATATACCGAACAACTTTTCTCTATACATTTTCTCTATACCCTACGTGACCGCATCAGGGATCTTCTTCTCATCTCACAGGATTATTGGAATTTGTTTGGTGAAAAATAAAGAGACAGTCAATATCATCTTTTTGTCCCCCACCCTGTACACGAATATTCGATAGTAGAATTAGATTAACATGAACGAAAATTTGTTCAAATTAGCAGAATATGATAACGAAAGAGGTGGCACGAAAATTCAGTAGTACAACTCAACGACGAACCAGTGCATGGCATGTAACGTCTGTGCTGATCTTAAGATAACTTCTAAAAATCGTGGAGTTCGGATAATAAAAATATCGTCCATATCAGTGATTATTAGGCTTTATTATCAAACAACAGTTAAGTACACACATATACTGGCATCCTTGGAAGTGTTAACATTACAGAGACAGCGAATAATGTGGTTTTATCCATAAAGTAAAATTTAGTTTCTCGACCCTGTAAATATATTTTCGATTAATTTTTAGTTAATCACTTGGTTGAACGACCGATGTCATTTGTCACATATCTAGCAGGCGAAACTGATCAGACTTTCCCAACGTCTTTAGCAGCCTGTGCATGCGCTGCGAAATGCGCAGCCTTCGCTTCTGCCACTTCCGGTGTGTCAATCACTCTACCATCAGGGCCAAGAGGGGCGCCATATCCATATCTATAAGCATATGGTATACCGGAATATGCCAAAGCACCGTATGGATACATTCCTTGCTTTTTCGCAGCCTCCTGCAATTAAGAATAAAAACAAATTAATTTCACTCATCGACTACCGTCGCTGACTCAAAATAAAAGATTATTTCTAAGATCAAGACAATTTCCGGTTGATTCGCTAATTTGCAAAATTCTTCGCCAAAACGTTTAGAAAAAGAAAACTTAATTCCTATTGGCTAATCTTCACAGGAGATTGCTTCTCATTTGCAAAGATATTTCCGGCTACATTATTCGCTAAGTATGCAAACGTGAGTCTGGATGCTTAGTCAACATAGAGTCGGACAACTGTAGCAAACGGTCCATTAGCCTAAGTTCCAATGTGTCGCATTTTTTCCCCGTTCAATTACCAGCGCGTGAGCTGCAAGATGAGCAGCCTTCGCTTCTGCGACCTCAGGTGTATCGACGACCCGGCCATCGACGCCAATGGGCGCGCCGTAGGTAATTGCAGGTGTGAATACACGGGTCAAGACAGGCACGTGTGCATAACCCAACGTGTTCCTGGCAGCCTCGTACGCCTGTGTGGCTAGGTGGACTGCTTTCGCTTGTGCCACCTCCGGCGAGTCCAAAACTCTGCCGTCGTATGCCAAGGGGACACCGAGGTAGCCGTAGGACACCAATGGGGCCAGGTATCCTGCTTGAGCTGCTGCCAAACTGCAGAGTATTGCGAAGATGATCTGTAAATGAAGAAAAAAATTCTACGTAGATCGAGGTTGGGATTAGGTACATAGTAAGTCCGGTTAGGTCTATATTAAGCTAGGCTAGGTATATATTAAGTCAAGCTAAGTGCAGAATGCGCAGAAGGTCTGGATTAGGTTTATATTAAGTCATGTTAGATTTAGATAAACTCATTCCGAGTTAGGCGAGGCGTGAGTCATGTTAGGGCTAGATTGAGTCAGTATTAGATCGAGTCGTGTTAGGTCTAGACCGAGTGAGTATTAGGTTTATGTATGTTGTGTCAGTATTAGATTAAGTCGTGTTAGGTATTGATTAAATCAGTATTAGATTAAGTATTGGTAGGTCTGGGTGGAGTCAGCATTAGATTAAGTAGTGTTAGGTCTATATAGAGTCAGTATTGGATTAAATCATGTTATGTCTAGCCTGAGCCAGTCTTAAATTAAGTCGTGTTTGGTCTAGATCGAGTCAGTCTTAGATCAAGTTGTGTTAGGTATAGACTGAGTCAATATTAGATTAAGTCGTGTTAGGTTTATTGAGTCAGTATTGGAATAAGTCGTGTTAGGTCTATATCGAGACAGTCTTAAATTAAGCCGTGTTAGGTCCAGGTTGGGTCTGGGTTAAATCGTGACTGATCGTAGCCTAATCGAATTATGTTATCGAGGGCAAATGATGTAGACGCCAGGTGTGTCGAATACTCACGATCGATTTCATGGTTTGCGATGCTGTCAGAGCGCTGCTGGGTGGTGAACCAGGACTCGCCCTAAGGGGTACCAACTGTTATATGCTGTACCCTTGCCAAGCACGCATCTCCTTTTATATATGTGAAACTGGTAGGGAGTCGTCGACCCGTAGGAGGGGACCACACCCTGGAGCCGCTGCACCTGAGGTGCTGACATTGACATTATGGTCGCGGGGCCCTGACGCTTCTCCTCGCGGGACCTGTCACTCATAGGGTCCCACACTCCGAGGTCAGGTGCATGGCCGTCGATCCTCTCACAAACCGAACGAAAAACTTGACGACGGAATGATTCCTTGATGGGAGAAGAACACCATTTGTCCATCTCCTTGAGACGCGGTGTAGTCGCTCTAATTTGAGGAAGGTCGCTGGCTTGGTGAGCGAACCTTACCGTCGGGCGTGGGTTATCCTATTTATACTTCTGCGTTTAGACAAGGACATTGCTAGCTGTACCAACTGTACGCCGCGACGCCGGTTCAGTGTCCTGTTCGCATAGCGATACGGGTGTCACATAATCTCTGCAATTTTCCAGCAGCAGAAACCATCGCTAGAAAATTTACAGAAAGAATTCTCCGTGACAAAGGAAAAGACAGCTGTGCGTCAGCGTACTGAATCATTCATGCTGCATTGTTTATGACATTTTTCAATAAATCAACGCCCTCGGCCAGTGGAATTAAAATCTCGACGACCATCAATAGCGCGTTTGGCGACTCGTGTATTCATACATTTCATACTGATGTAACATAAAAGAGAACGGACCGTTAAAACGCGTACTAAATGTCATTAAAATTTTATCGCGAAATAATTTCTCAATTATTCGGAAGGCAAGAACGGCCTCGGCCGGTTTCCGCGAAGAAAGGGACGCGGCCAAATGAATTGCAATTAAAGCGAATGAGTTCCGCCCGGGTAAAAAGTCCCCGGAGCGAAGGTTGTCGCGTCTCCTTGGAATGATCAATCGTCGGTGATTGACTGTGGCGAATCGTTTGTCCCGCAGTTAACCGCGGATGCCACTGAAAGCAGCTCTCGCACGAAAACAAAACCTACAGAACATACGTCACTGTCGAGATAAATGACGCACACGAAAGGTTTTACATTTACAATTATAATGCCTCGTATATCTCGTATCGAGCGAATTTATCAACAGGAAAATATTGTCACAGCCGAAACTACAATTTACCAAATGGCAGTAAATAATTAATATATTTTCATTCTCTACGGAGGTATTTGTTAAAAGAACAATCGGATGATGAAGAGCAGGATAAAATCAGTCGGAAATGTGCAATACAGTTTTTTAATACTTCGCCCCGTTTCCGAGATATACGCCTCTGAAGATGAGTCGTGCGCGCGAGCTATTGTCTGGTCATGGCTGGCCGTTTCTACTTACCTTATATGCACATGCGCGCGGACTTCATTCTCTCAGGCGATTATCTTCTGAACGAAGGCTCCTATTAAAAAATGTTATTTCGCGTTTTCGATGTATTTTTCCATGTATAATAACTCTGCCCTCTCGAATTTTCATTTAAAAAATCGTAGTGCAAATTATGATACAAATTCCGGACAAGCTTCAAATAATCCAATCTGTTGTGAAAAATAATTTTTATTCAGGGATGAAAATTGTGTAGAAGGGTCCGGTAGACTTCCACCACACGGCACATGTAAGAAACCATTTCCTCCAGAAAAAATTGTTTGTCCACCTAAGCAATAAAAAAGATCGCGTAAACCGCGCGAAAGCAACGAAAGTAACGCGGATTTCGGTCAACGAATTCCTGACAGGAAAAAGTACGATTGCGTGGAATTCATTCGCAAATAATCTCAGCGAAGGATTTAGCAAAACCCCAGCGTAAGAATAGGCGTCACGCATGTATGCCTCTGACCATACATGCATACTATTTCTTGCCGTCAGGATTTGGAGCGAAAGAGTCGCCACGCAGTTACCGAACCGTCTAGCTGTCAGTTACGTAGTTATTGAGTCATTCCCTATTATACACAAAAAAATTATAAAAACTTTTTATCTTTGTATTTAAGTAATTATTAGTTGAGCGCTTCGAAAGACAGCGGTTGACTGACGAACGAATTCTTTACAGCGAAACTAATGAACGTATCAATTTCAAACTTCGTGGATATATTTGGGTATCGTAGAAGAGTGCCAAGAAAAATTTTCCTTTGAAAATAATTGCTGTATCCAAAGTTTTAGCAAAGAAAAAATCGTCTTTTTTCTAGAGTCGCGAAGGTGGGGAGGCCCGTTAAGGAAACATCTGTGCAATCGTCACGCGAGGCATGCCAGGTGTCTAAGGAATGGCCAGAAAATCGTGTCGCGTGTCCCGCGTCGCCTCCGCCACGTGGGCGGCTTAATAATGCTCAGATCGCGCGATACCGCGCCGAACAAAAGCCCTTTCCACGGAATTCCAAGTAATCTCGACACGCCCGGCGGAGCATTGTCTTTAACTCGGCTCGCTTATCTTTTCGTCGTACGGTTAAGGACCGCGCTAAACGATCATCGTGCCGGGGTATTAATTGGCGCTGCGCTCCTTTGTTGCGTGGGCGGCGGCGCCGTTCTTGGCCCACCGTCCGCGGCAAGGAAGCGTTAACAATGAAAGGTCGTTAGAACGATTTTTTCAACGCTCCTTTTTCTGCTGGTTTCAAATCGCCCGGTGAAAGCGTCCATTTCAGGGAAAGAATGCTAACCAAATTCCACTGGAATATACTTTGAGAAAAAATCTGAAACATTGCTACTACCAATATGTATATACCAGAATTTTTTCAGATCTTTTCATTGAAAATCCTAGTCGCAACAAAATCAATACTCCAACCATGTTCTCAACAGCTGGTTCTTAGAACTATTTAGAATATTTTAAATTTTTATAATTTCATGAAAAGTAATCGTACAACGATAAACCAGGACTGATCTTCAAGCTCGAAGCCTCCGCGTTTTATATTCTTCGGGTATTTTTTCCTGAAGTTTCTTTATCCTGAGATACGGATCAAAAAGTGAAAGCAGTCGTTGTGAAAGATTTTTTGCTAATTCAGGCACCTTCGAGAAGCCGAAAAAATTTTTCTCCCAATAGAAATCACATTGGATTTGTAGCATTAAGTTTCCGCTTTCCAACGAGCCCGAGAAAATTGATCTGCGATTTTTTGTTGGCATTTTACGTCGCTTTTAGTGAAAAGCGCGCCTCTGGTGTTAGTTAATACTTGATTCGTTGCATAGATAGAAATTTGTGTACGTTTAAACTGTTCTAACTTGGTTGAAAAAAATCGTAGAACAATATTTCTTATCTCATTTTAAAGCTCGAAATCTCCGCTTTTAATCCATCCACCGTACGTTTTTGTAAAAAAATTTTACCGCGAATGACGAATCGAAATGTAAAGATAGTCGTTTTTCGACAATTACACAGATTCAAATGTTTGCAAATTGGTTAAAAAATGTTTTCCGTCACTGTATCCACCGCGAAATTAAAGGTCGAAGCTTCCCCTTCACATCGAGACCTTAAAATTTGGTCTACGATTTTTTGTTGCCGTTTTATTGAGGTTCAAATAAGTCTCCGATTTTTTCTCTGACTGAAGCTAGAAACGGTATCAAGTATAATCGTAGCCAGACAGCTGGAATATTAATTCTAGCGGCGGAAGCGTTGTTGCATTACCTGTAGACGCTGGCAGAAAACAATTTTTTCGGGGGGATGATTATTGGTCGAGATCGGAACGTCGTACTTCCTCCTTCCTGATCCAGGATCACTGTGGAACGTTACGGGGCGATTAGGCGTGTCACTAACTCGGTACGGATCGGCCCGCACGAGGCCACGGACTGTTGTCGACAGGGAATGCCTATTGTGTGTATCGGGCATCGACATTTACTCGATTATTTACGGTGTTATTCGCCAGTAGCGGATGTCATAAAGGACGTACAAGATTTCCCTTGACTGACATTTGCGGGACACGACCGAGCAAACGATTTTTCACGCTACCGATCCTGGTAATACAAGGTGCAATCCTTCCGCGGCTTGTTACCATCGACGTTCGACCCGTGACAAGCCGATGATCCTCATAATTCGAAAACTGAGATCAGACGACCATTCATAAAATGCATGAATTTTTCTATTCTGCCTGTTCTTGAGCAGTATTTTCACATGCTTGTTTCTCGTTTTACTCGCCGCGGTTACGTCCGGGACATATTTGCCAGCAAAAAAAGTGTCGCTAGAAATCCAGCCGTCATGGTTCCCCGAAGTCTGTCGTTTTCCGCCATTCGTGCGTGAAACTCTCGATTAGCATAGTCCGCGGGTTACAATTACCCAACGTGGTTCACCACACGTTTCGACAAAGGTTCGCCACCGTTTGCAACAGATCGATATTTTTTTTCCCCGATAGGAACGTTCCAACGAAGACCATTTTTTTCACCGTTGTTATCTAATCTCTTTCACGACGGAATAACGTTTGGTTAGTTCAACAACATCCTGTAATTTTCTGTCTAAACGTTCCCTTTTTTCAACAATGTTTTGTGTTCGACTCGTATCGCGGGGAGATTAAAAATACAAATTAAACGTATCGCGGACACGAATAAAACGAAAGGAATGAGATTCGACAAAATTATGGTTTTCTGGAACATATGTTTATTGAACCGGCCAGGCGATCGCGAGATCTCGACATTACGCCGTGGAATTATTACACCGTAATGAACTTGTCCCAATTAGGTGGTCGGTGCTCGTTAGAAATGATTGTTTGGACGTTGGGTGTCATTGTTCGCGGTGTTTCGCAAAATGTAATTGCTCCGGGGCTTATTAAGAACTCGGGCGTAGCGCTACGTGACGGAATCTCGGCGAATTTGCATTGAAAATAGGGATCGAGGATCTTTGAGCGTATTCCCATATGCAAAGCGTGTGAAATGCGTCGCTTGCAACGATATTTTTCCTGAACGATTTTCTCTGTATCGAACAAAGCCGTTCATCGATGTTTCGTTGTGCAAGAGACTCTAAACTGTCAAAGACCGGAAAATAAAAATGATTTATTATTTAATAAATTCGGAGGATCATGTTCCCGCAGCCCAAGAGACTTCTCAAGAGGCTGGCAGGGAATTTCCCAGAGCGATTGGTCAATTCCTGAGAGTCCAGCACGAAATCGAACCAAGCCGCCTTCTTCTTGCCAAAGATCGAATTCTTTTTGCTTTGATCCAGGCAATCTCGATCGCAGCGCCCGGGTTTCCATCGTTGACGCAACACCAACCGTTTCGCCTCGTCCCATTTCTTTCGCCGTGTTCCCCTGCTACCATTTTCCCTCCCTTCTAGGTCGCTACCCCACCCCGTTTGCCCCCCTAGATGTTTTCTATATTGCCAAATAGAAATGTCTCGCCCCACCAGGTCGGCCAACTACCCGGCCGCTCATTATGTGAAAATCAAGGCATGGGACGCGTGCGTGTGCGTGCGCGCCCGCGACCGTAGATATTCCACGCGGGCCGTTGTGTGCGCCGTTGTTTACCACCGGCACAGTGGGCGCTTGTATTGTTCCACGACTATATAAGGTGTACTCGGCCCATTCGGCCAGCAGAGAACCATCAGCTCGTCGATCCTCTAAGCAAACATGAGGTCCATCGTGAGTAGCCATTGTTCAGACAGCTTCCGGCACACATAACCTCCGGGCCCTAGCTACGACGGCAGGGCACTGTGTTGCCGACTTTTTCTATTTTTTTATTTTATCATCGTTGTCTTTATTGCTTTTCGCCCGCAAACAATCACCAACCACTTCGAACACAAGCATCACTTCCACGACACTTCGCTTCGGCGTCCATTGTTCGATTAATAAAATAAAAATCGATTAATACAGGTCACCGGTAAATTTTGATTTCGAATTTTTCCAGCTCCTCTTCTCGTGCCTCGTGCTCTCGGCGACAGCGCTGCCAGGCTACGCCCCTTTCCCCGCCTACGCGGGTTACCATGGCCCACCAGCCCCGCTAGCGCACGATGGCAGGGTGCTCGACACCCCAGAGGTAGCGCACGCGAAGGCAGCGCACCTTGCGGCGCACGCAGCTGAAGCTGCCAAAGCTTCTCCGCTCGGCTACGCCGACTACGACGGCAGATACGAAGAGTACAGCGGATCGTACGCTGCCGCGCCGTTGCAAGCAGCCTATCACGGACCTCCTGCGCCTCTGGCCCACGACGGTCGAGTGGTCGACACACCGGAAGTGGCACACGCCAAAGCCGCCCATCTCGCGGCACATGCTGAACAAATTTCGAAGATCGCTCATCTGTCTTACGCGGAGCCTTATCCCCAGCCCCTCTGGTGAAGATCGGGACTGATCGTCGACTCCAGCAACCAGAGGACAGCACTATGAGATCGCACGATCGCACAATCTCGCGAAGCGCAGTGGGCAGTCGGATGCGCTCAAGGTCGTCCCCCCAACACAAGCGACTGCAGCGCCGCTAGTGGCGACTGCGGCGCGGTGGGAGTAGCCCGGGGCATATGGGCGTGGCCTAGCGCTGGCCTTGAACCGCCCGACTGCGCTGTAACGCTCGCTGTGCGATTGCGTAGGATTACAATAGAAATTTCGTTCTTTTTCTCTGTAGTTTAATTTGTGTAACTGCGTCCGATGGTTCTAGGGTCAACCAGTTTGTATTTTGTTGGCGGATTTTTTATTTATGTATGCGACGGGTTCAGTTTTATAGATAGAGGTACTTAGATGTTGGATTCGATGGGACTGCGTTTTTGTTTGCGATTTGATAATAAAGCGATTGCATTATTTAACGAACACTTCTGTCTTTTTGCGCTAACCTCACGATCCTTTCTCCACATTGTTCTCGAAAATGTGAACATCAATTTTTTTTGCAATGTTCTGGATTTTACGATCTGGATTCAGTATGACATATTTTTCAAAATTGTTGGTTTCGTTACGCCACGACGCTGCGAAGTGTTCGCGTTGAATTCTTAGAAATGTCACGTGTTCTGCGAGTGTCTGTCACGGCGACTTCCGAACCGTCGTCGTTATCGAAGCGTTGGCGACAAGCTCGCCGTCCCGTTCAGGTCAGCACTCGCACAATGCACGAGGCGTTGGTCTTTGAACCAGGATAACTGTCGCAACGATCCTTATTTCAATGAGAATAGGTTGAATGCACCGCTCGTGTCGCCGCGCTGCGACACGCTGCTTAGGTGCAAACGGTGCCCGATTGGCTCGCCTGGCACTCGACTAACATAGCTGGGCTCGATTGAGTTATCGGCGTGACGGAAACGACGATTTTCTAGCTGTGTCAATAAATAAATCAGTAACAATATTTTCGGTTTCTAACAATCTCCCAGATTCCTCTGCACCTACCACCGCTTTTCATCCAATTTACGCGGAATATATATATCGCATTTGTTGGTAACGAATTTAGAAAAATTCATTAAACTATCTTCTGGTACACTGGACAGCAGTGCTCCGCCGTGAGCGACTCCGTCGTCAACAAAAGGTGAAAATGAATTTCTTCCATTTCCTTCACGCGAATAGAAATTACTGCCCTTGCTTGTTTAATTGATATTACGTTGTCGCAGAAGCTAGCGTAAATAATCACGAGGTATTTCACTCGAGGATTGCCTTGCATCACCTGTTTCCTTAGAGTAGTGGAACGCCGATTTATCGCTTGATTGATCAACGCTGTTCCACCGTTAATATACTGCAAGGTCGGTGTCACGACTGTACCTTGCCCATTATTAGTGTCGTTCCACGATTTAGGAATGCCATTTAGAAGATCGTGCGTTCGTCAAGAGAAAATAACTTTTTAATTTTAATTAAGAGAAAGCATCATTTGGAACAATATTTATTTTAAACCCATCAGTTCGTAAATTTAATTTATTTTTCTGTCTCCAACTTCGGTAATCAAATTCGCTTAATCCCAATATCCTCACAAATTTTTTAACACGTTCGTCGCCCATTGCGATTCGGCTGAGTTTCTTGTGGGGCCCAAATCCGACAAAATGTTTTAACGAATACCATGCGACAATATTTTATCCTAAATATAAATTAATAAAAAGAATAGTATAATGTGTATATTTTTAATATTTTTATGTTGTATATTCTATATTTATATTTCAGTGATTATTCCATTAAATTCCTTTTAAAAATCCAACTGAAAATCGTATTTAACTTGAACAAGAAGAGCGTCACCCATATTTGGGTGACGATGCCCCCACGGAAGCATACCTGTCACCCAGATATGGGTGACGCGGCAACGAACACGTTAAAGTTGTCACATGCGGCGTTTTTCCTCTGAAAACCACAGATATTTTCTCTACTGTTTTTATAGTAAATTTTCCTTTTTAAAAGGAAATGTTACACATCGATTGCAAGATACAAATAAAAATTCGCTACGCTCATTAACCATTTGTGTGTGTCGAAAATAATATTTTGATGAATTCACTAAACCGAGAATGATCGAGGATTATTTTTTTCGAAGCAGCATACAGCGATCAAGCGACGGCCCAGCTATGACAGTCCCGCCCATAGCAGAGCTCTAGCCCCGATAAATACCGAGGACGTCGGAATTGCATCCGCGATGACGTGCGTCCACGCTCCTTGTGTCGCATAGCTCTGCTGGGAGGTGAATTTTATTCCTGACGAGGTTACGGGACACGGTGTCATTGTTAATACCTGGTAAATGTTACGGGGCAGGGCAGGTAGCCTTAAGGAGAGCATTTTCCTGGGTGTGGTTATACCCCGTTGTTGTGGCTGGCATAGAAAGGGGTGGGGCACGCAGGCTGGCGACAGAGCCCGACCGTACCCCTATAAATTGGACGATCCACGTTGCTAGAAGCCATAATGCGAATCTAAACCTCTATCAGTAGTCGCTGGATCGACGTACCTCGAGGTTCGACAAGATGTTGCACTATCTCGTGAGTACCCGCTCCCTTTTCTCTCGCCTAATCTGTTTGCGTTTGTTTAAACAATCTAACCCTTCGTGCCCTACGAGTGTCATATTTATCGAGCCACTGATTTTTAAAAAAATTTTTAATCACATCATTAAAGTACGTCTTTATGCTGCACTGATCGTGAATAACTTTTCATACTTCATATACTTGTTATTTCAATAAATCGAAGTGTCTAAAAACTTAAGGTGGCACTCCGAGAAAGTTAACGAAAAATGTTTGTTTAAAATTCGTGATACGTCTTTTGTTGGAATATAAAATTCCACGTGTATATTTAAAGCTTCTGTATTAAATTATTGTTGCAAGTTCATGTACAATTTGTAAAAGTGGTACCTGTCTATTCCTGGTCTGACAAAGCAAAAATCGTTTTGCAATCAAGCTTGATTAACGTACTAAAATTATATTGGAATGTGCAGGTAATTTTCTCAGTCACCCTGAACGCAGTCTTCTGCGCACCACAATGGTATGGAGGTGGCCACGCAGGGGGGCTATGGTGGCCATGCAGCACCAGCGCCGCTGGGGCCAGACGGCAGAGTCGTAGATACACCGGAGGTGGCGCAGCTGAAGGCTGCCCATTTAGCTGCACTGGCCGATGCCAATGCTAGAGCACCGAAACTTGGGCCTGGTGGCCCCTACCCTGGCCCAGCCGGGTCCTATGCCCCTGGAAACTACGCTCATTACAGGTTGGTTATTCAGTGTTTCTAGTGTCTGTGCGTGTGCTACAAATTTTCGCCCCCCCCCCCTTGCAAAATATAATTTTAGGCCCTCAGAAAAAAAACAATTTATTTTATATGAAGAAAGATAATTTACTTAGAGTTAGGGATAATTTTAGTAAACTTACATGATAATGAATGCAAAAATTTTCGGCCCCCCTCTTGCAAAATATAATTTTAGGCCCCCAGAAAAAAACAATTCATATTATATGAAGAAAGATAATTTACTTAGAGTTAGGGATAATTTTAGTAAACTTACAAAATAATGAATGCAAAAATTTTCGGCCCCCCTCTTGCAAAATATAATTTTAGGCCCTCAGAAAAAAAAACAATTTATTTTATATGAAGAAAGATAATTTAATTAGAGTTAGGGATAATTTTAGTAAACTTACAAGATAATAAATGCAAAAATTTTGAGCCTTCTCCGATTATGGGCCCCCCCGGGGTCTTGCGGTATTGTAGGTATAGATACTGCGTGTGTCCCTAGTATCCCCAATATTGTTTCCAGTTTTCCCAATATTTTTCGAGTACTCTAATTTTTCAATTAACAATTAATGAATTGTTTACAGCGGCCCACCGGCTCCCCTGGGGCCCGATGGTCGAGTGGTGGACACTGCGGAAGTGCAGCAAGCCAAGGCCGTGCATTTCTCCCTGTACAACGCCGAGGCACAGCGGGGCCCAGGGCCGGCAGGCCCACCGGCCGCACCCAGTCCTTCATGGAACCCGAACCCTAATCCGTGGGGCCAACCCAACAGCTGGAACCACTACTAGACACTGATGCGTCCGCGCAGCCTCCAAACATCATGCTCCATCTACCTCTGAACACCAAGTCTTATACCGATCAATTTATTTTAGTCTTTTTACAAAATCGCGAGTCTTCCTGTTCTCCCACAACGAATCTTCCGCTTCTTTTTGCCATACTCTTCTCCTATCACCGTCGACTGTTCTTTCGCGATTGGCAGTCGCGTTTCAGCTACCTCTCCGTGGACTCGTACCCTGTCAGGAAAACACCGCGCTGCTTACCGACTGTTTCGCCACTATGGAACACCGCCCACGCGATCTGCTTGTTTGTTGCAAGTGTCGTGGATTAAAAAAAAGAAAAAAAACAATTTGTTGTAGAATATTATCGTCGTTACGTTGCGAAACGGGCGAGCGGGCGTTGTTCGTTGGCGAATGCAAATCGGGTAACGGACTGCTCCTGATAGCATCGAGCCATTTCGCGAAGGAAATCGTTATCACATTCCTTTTCAAGGTGATCTCCTTATCGCTCTTGCTTTCGACGGCCGGGGAAAGTCTGCGTTCACCTCTGTTTATTCCCCCGCGCCCCCCTTATGCGACTATATATATATATGTATATTACGTATGAATTGCTATGTACATAAAATTGCAAGAGGACGAAGCCGAGAATAAAATTCCGAAGTCACTGCAACTATTTAAAATGCTCTGAAACAATTTTTTCACCCGATCGAAGCATTCGAGTGTGATCGAAGCTTCCAGAATTTACGATTTCTCTTTGGTTTTATTTTAGAGAAAATCTAGCGCTATTTTGAATAAAAGGCTCCTCGAAAATTGAGTGCCACTGCCGCCATCGATCCCGCGATCGAGCCCGACCAACATGCCCGTGACACAGATCAGATCGATTCGTGTTCGCCGCGGAAAACACGGCAGTGAAAACAGGCGCAGGGTTTACGAGGCAGCGTGCATAAATCTGATTACGCCGAGGAATCCGGCCGCGTGCGTGGTCGGGACACGTGCACATAGGCGTGAAACACGAATTACTGTTGCGACAGAATTGGGCGATCGTTGAAGGCCGTCCCCCCACCACGATCCGTCCCCCACCAATCAAAGTCCACGTTGCGGCGAGAGAGCTGAAGTGGGGGTAGTGGCCTTGGGCTGCTGCGACAACTTTCCTCGTCACTGTAGGCTACTCTCCATCCTCGTAAATCAATTCACAATTGCACAGTGAGTTCGGGACAATATTTAAATAAATATGGAAATCTGTGGACATTTGTAAAATAATTTTGGAAAATATTTTTCGGATTCAAGCTTGTCAGGTGACTTCGAAACAATTTTGCAATTAATAACGAGGAGCCAGAGTATTTATTTTGTAACCACCGATTGGAAAATATTTTTCGGATTCAGGCTTATCAGGTGACTTCGAGACAATCTTGCAATTAATAGCGAGGGTCCAGAGTATTTATTTTGTAACCGCTGCTTGAAAACTAATTTTGGAAAATATTTTCGTGGTCCAGACTGTCGTGGAAACTTAAAGGCGATTTTCTAATTTAACGTGTTCAGTAATTTTGTTGTCCACTTCGTTTGGACCCCGTTGGGGTCCCATGAGCGTTTGAACTCCAGGTCCTTTGCATTGCTCGTCAAGCACGGTCAATCACGTCCTTGCTGGCAACACGAATTACCGTCTACCGTGCCCGTACAGGCGTGCCGCGTTTACGTTTGTCCAGCTAGCTGTGCAGAACCGGTTTCGTCTGACAGTGTCTGCTGGCCTGTAAGTAAGTGCAAGGCTCCGGACTTGGGCCCACCGGTAGCAGACACGACTCACGGATCATTCGCTCGGACGGAACCGGGATCACGAGCCGTTTCTCGTGATCCTTATCTCCTCGATCGACCGTAATTGACTGTTTAACCGCGGCGGATATTGAAATTAGCGCTTGTCTCCGCTCGGAAAGTGAACGTCGAGAGGTTAGGGGGTCCTGCCACCCACCTCTGAATTTCTTCTTGCCGCTTGACCGAATCGGGTCAGGGGTCACCTGGCTGTCCCAGATACGTTTTTTATCCCGACCAATTTCTCTGTCAGGTTTTCAACACTCCTGAAATGAAGAATAATCGTACAGCCATAAACTAGGACTGATCTTCAAGCTCGAAGCCTCCGCTTTTAATATTCTTCGGGTATTTTCTCCTGGAGTTTCTTTATTCTGAGATACGGACCAAAAAGTAAAAACAGTCGTTTTGGAAGATTTTTTGCAAATTCAGGTACCTCTGAGAAATCGAAGAAATTTGTCTCCCAAGAGAGATCACATTGGATTTGTAGCATAAAGTTTCCGCTTTCCAACGAGCCCGAGAAAATTGATCTGCGATTTTTTGTTGGCATTTTACGTCGCTTTTAGTGAAAAGCGCGCCTCTGGTGTTAGTTAATACTTGACTCGTTGCATAGATAAAAATTTGTGTACGTTTAAACTGCCCTAACTTGGTTGAAAAAAATCGTAGAACAATATTTTTTATCTCATTTTAAAGCTCGAAATCTCCGCTTTTAATCCATCCATCGTACGTTTTTGTAAAAAAAATTTACCGCGAATGACGAATCGAAATGTAAAGATAGTCGTTGTTCGACAATTTCACGGATTCAAATGTTTGCAAATTGGTTAAAAAATGTTTTCCGTCACTGTATCCACCGCGAAATTAAAGGTCGAAGCTTCCCCTTCACATCGAGACCTTAAAATTTGCTCTACGACTTTTTGTTGTCGTTTTATTGAAGTTCGAATGGGTCTCCGATTTTTTTTCTGACTGAAGCTAGAAACGGTATCAAGTATAATTGTAGCCAGACAGCTGCAATATTATTTCATGTTCGAATATTAATTGCCAGCTGGGTGTGTTCCTAAATTACATTGATCAAATGTCAACAGGATCGACGTCGGGTTGTGAATTCTGGTAAGTGTCAGGGAATTCTGATACGATGGAATCCGGGTTGCACAAGACCTAGGCCAAGCTGGGAGTGCTCTTCCTTTCGATTTCTCATTGGACGACGCCCACTGTACCTGCTCGCTTATTTTGCCTACATTCGAGCGTGAGTAATCTGGCACGGTGTGGGATGACAGAATAAGTGCACGGTGAGCCCACGTGGTCCCAGTCACGTTTCAAATGATACTGCACTCGTTGCAAACTGCGGTTGGTTACCATTTCGGTGACATTAGGTGGGAATATTGACGCGGTACCAATTACAAACTGATATTGAAATTATTGGGAAGCTGCAGGCAAATAACTAGCCGCGAGACTGAATGCAGGCAATTATCGGTGTAGGAGTAAATAAAAGTGTAATTACCGAGTTCCATCAATGAGTAAAACAATAGGCCTTTTTTCCTGAGAAAATTGCCAACCACAAATTGATAGAGACATTAGTGAACAATTACGGGAACACATTAGGTAGGTGGATAATCGAGAGGATCGTCGAAGAAAGAGAAAGGGGAACAAGAGAACCACATTTGTAATTCACGAAAACGTAATACCGTGTACAGAATACATATCGGTGGCAATAAACACAAGTTTGCTAATTCGACTGCCCCTCGCTACGAAGCTCCTATAGTCAAACAATCAGCTATCGCTTAAACGCTACATAAAATGTAAATTCGCTAAACGCTGCGTACACTACCTTATACACTTTAACAATAACAATTATGGCAAATTCAAATTGCAACGCTCAGCAATATGAAGTGAATACGGTTACGTAGTCTATACAAAAATGATCGATACAATTATTTACAAAACACCCCAGCTTCGCAATTTTTGTTTTTTTTTCTTTTGTCGTCGAATTCTCGGCTGACCTAAATCCCATGGGCCGTTGAAAAATCAGGTACGATACAAACTATGCTTCCTAGCACAAAGAAAAAAAAATACCAAAGGAAAACATACAATATTGTATATACATATATGAATAATTTTTTGTCAATTTTATTTTGATCTATATATGTTACGTGCTCAGTCGTCCGTGGATCATCGGCTCCAGAAAAACGCGTTCCTCTTCAGTAGTACAGATCATTCTTCGTGGACATGGCGAGCGCGCGCGCGTGAGCCTTCATGTGCGCTTCGCGCGCCTTCGCCACTTCCGGCGTTTCGATGACACGCCCATCGGCGCCCAGCGGCGCGAATGGTCCTCGGTAAGCGATGGGCGTGGCGTGGTTGTACGTCACTCGCAGCGGGGCCAGGTATACCAAATTTTTCCTCCCGTCGAACACGTCCAATTCGTAAAATTCCGATGCCTTCGACGCCGCGCGGGCGTGCGCCGCCATATGGGCGCTTTTGGCAGCGGCAACCTTCGCGCAAAACCCAAAAAAATTTTCACTACCACCGCATAGTTATCCTAGCCATAGTCTGTCCTTCGGAAGTTACTCTCTGATGCATTCAAACTATTTATCCTATTTCATTATTTTTATACAGGCTCTATAATTTTTTCTCCGTCATGGTGGAGAGGGGAAGAGATTTTTTCTAGCGATTTTGACATTACTGGGTTGATCAGGATTTTTTTTTTTTGCTCACCTCGGGAGTGTCCATGACCCGACCATCAGGTGCCAGTGGCGCCATCGTGGGTCGTTGACGCAGTCTTTTGGGAGCCACCGGCGCCTCTGTCATCTCGGGCATCCTTTTAGGCATCATCGCCATCGTCATGCCATTGTTGTCGTACATGTCGTAGTCGCGTCGAGCCTTCCTCAACTTCGTCAGGGCCTCGGCGTGCATCGCTAAGTGGACGGCTCTCGCGCGCGCCACTTCCGGTGTGTCGATCACCATCCCATCGTTCGAGAGCGGCGCTGGTGGGCCTCTGTACCGATAATACCCGTCCTCGTA
Organism: Lasioglossum leucozonium; assembly: GCA_028454225.1. Classification (NCBI taxonomy): domain Eukaryota; kingdom Metazoa; phylum Arthropoda; class Insecta; order Hymenoptera; family Halictidae; genus Lasioglossum; species Lasioglossum leucozonium. Next base: position 9,343,841 of record CM052218.1, on the reverse strand, counting down.
CGTTCCGGCAATGGCGGACGCGACCAACGCAGCCAGAACTATCTGGAAAACCACGGGAAATTAGTAAAACCGCGGAAAATTCTTTCATCGAAATTAGTATAAGAATTTTAATAATGCTTTTAGACCAAGCTGAACATTTTTTTAATGCGTTTCAAATTGACGTAGTAGAAATTGGAATTATACTCCGCTGGATTATTTAGCTGTTCTTCGATCGACTTGCGAATTTTATGATGACAAGCAGACGCGGGAGAATTTTTTCAGAAAACTCGTGAAATGTCGTGAATTGGTTGAAGCGAAATTCGTTGCTTTCGGAATCCAAAATTCACGCTAATACGCGACTACGATCGCACTTACAAGTAATCTCATGCTGCCGAGATACCACCGACCACGAAACGGACGTCTCGATTGCGAGTGTATCACGTTCGATCGATCGATCTTGCTTTTATAGCGTCGCGGTGTCACCACGAACAACCACGTTACGATGATCGCACCCGAGACGATAATCGATACCTTAATTGTTTCGTTTCTCTCGCGAATGTTCGCCGTGATCTTATTAGACTTACAGAAAAAGTGCTTCTCGAGGGACCTATGGGCTGAAAATTCTTCGAGACACAGTGGAACATTGATCATTCGATAAATAATTTATCTTGTTTATCGGTGAAACATTGATTAACAAGAATTCGCCCAAATTTTTAGCAGCGACGATTCTCCCAGTTTCGGTGAACTCGTTTCTTGAACAATCTCGAGACCATAAAACATGTTTTATAATTTAAAAGCGGATATATCGGTACTAACAATAAATATTTAAATTCTACAGCAATGGAAGGATATATAAATTGATCAAATTATGGTTAAAAAGGAGGATTCTTGCTTTATGTATGCTGAAAAGAATTTTTAATACGAATGAAAAAATTGAAAAAATTAAAAATTTAGTATGAAAATAATACATTGATTTTACATATTGTGGAAGAATATTTTATTACTGTTTATGATGCGAAAATATATATTTATAGTGCAGCGGTACTCCAGAACGTCCCTGATGTTTCTACTCGGCTTTTCGAGGTCAGTCTTCAGTGTAGTGCAACATCACACCACCCTCTCGTAGCAAGACACGGCGGCTATGCAACTTGGGCAGAAACTTTTCTGCGGTTTCAAAACACGCCTTGATTCACGGACGACTAGACGGGATCATAGATCCTCCGGTGATCCCTTCAAGGCAGTCCTCTTTCCACATTGAGTTTTCGTCCCCTTATAAACACAGCCCCACATACAATCCACCGCCAATTACCGTTCGATTCCACTTCGAACTTCTGCCGTTTTATTGTTATTATAGAGCCATCTTTCCTAGGTCATCAATTTTGAAAACTCGTCAATTTTGAAAAATAATTTCTTATATTTTCGTTACACGATTAGCAACATATTTACGCTGTAAATGATTTTTTTACAATTTTTTCTTTTTCAAAATGATGCGATGAACGGTGTATTATTTCTTGTCTGATCAGCGACCGATTCTACCGACGGTAGTCGCGCGTCTAGAAATTAATCAGGCGCCAGACGATTAGCGAAACAGGCGTGCCGAGCAGCTTCGATTAATTAGCATAGATACAGATTCGCTGTTTACGACGTAACATGACACGACCGGGTCGACGACTTTCGTGAGGAAACAGTTGCGCAAAAGTTTCACGCAAAGCCTGGGTCCTGTAGCATATAATCCGTGTTGCCTGCAACATGATTATAGCATATTGGGTCCAAGTTGATTGTTAAAGTTGCCACATTTGGGAAACGAGGCTGAGAAACAGACACTTAACCTTTCCATGCCGTTAGAGCAATTTTTTTCCCGTTGAGTCCATCGATCGTTAAAAAATCCCACAAACGCTGTTCCTCGATCTTATATCGCCTGTAGGAAAGTTGAAATATCATTTTTCATTTTCTGTAGGATGAGAAAATTTGAAAATCCGCCGATCGGTATCTCGATATCGCTACGTCGACTGCCACGGGAATGCCAGTCCGAATAAGTTACAATTCTCAACCTTTCTGATCGTAAAAACGGCGAATCACGATGTTCGAGTTCGTTCAGGAGGAACGAATCTCCGTTCGCCGGATCGTTTCTTCTCACGTCTTTCGTACGCCGGTGACCTATGTCGTAACGTTCAGTCTGGAGGCAGCCTGCAGCTACAAGGTAATTCCCTTTCAATAAAATCTCCGCTTCACCCCAAAAAAGATGAAAAATCCATCGGCAACAAAAATTTCTCAGCCAGACCGGAGTTGGGATAGTCTCGAGTTAGGTCGGGAGGTTTAAAAGGTGGCTAACGTTGGGTCAAGGATCACGATTAGGTCCGGGACTGGACTAGGTTTTGCTGCAGGAGTCAAATTAGTCTCGAGTCAGGTCGAAGTCAAGTTTGAGTCAGGTACTACTCAATTCGGGTTCAATTCAGGTCCCAATCAGGTTAGATTTGGGTCCAAGTCCAGGTCTTAATCAGGTTAGACTCGGGTCCCAATCCAGGTCCTAATTGTTGGAATGCCAATACAAAACTGAATGTGGTTATAAGTGAGAATCACTGAACAAGGCAATAAACCAGATGTTAAACAGACTTTCGGGTCTGTGAGTTTTCTCTCCATACCTAACTGCCAGGGTTAGGGATGGGACATAGGCCTCGTCCTTTGTCCTTTGTCCTTAAGTAGCTAACGGACTTTTCCATATTGCCTTCTTCACTTCCAGTCTAGCTTTCGTTGCGACACGACGTCTTTCCTTGCTCTTAAATAAACTTAGAGTTTATATCAGTGAAACGGTTTTGATTCATTTCCATACCCTATCTCCAATACTAATAAAGTCATAATCAGATTGAGTTCAGGTCCAAGTTGAGGTCCTAATCAGATTGGATTCGGGTCAACGTCGAAGTCTTAATCAGGCCCAAATCAGGTACTTCAATCGTGTTTTTTCTGTCAGATTCGATCGTACATTTCTTGCCAAGAGTTGTCCCAATACTTTTGTTTTCCGAAACCGCAGTACGAGGCAATCGTTGCGATAATCGACGCAGTTTCTAATCCGATGATCGTTCGATCCTTGCCACGTCGATTTTTATTTCGGATGTGTCACAAGATCTACAAAACCTTCGCCGCAATTTCGTGCACGCATCTGAACGCATATTTTCTGCCAGTGGTGGAGGTGCTAAGAACAAAAAATATGTAGCAATGTTGCTGCGACAGTTGTCGAAAGAAGCTAGCGCCGAGTGGCCATGAAGAAGTGTTCTCGCTGACTCGGTCCAGCCGGGGGATTTCTTTCTAATTCTTGGATTACGTTAACCGCAGTGCATAGCGAAATCGAATGTGGGTTAACCTGCGGTCTCGCACGACCGAAACGCGTTCGCGATTTATGCGTGTGGCGCATAGATTCCGTGACTCCTCGAACTGCGCGTTTGATCGACCTAATTTTGCCGTTGATAAATATGCCAGATGCAAATCTAACACAATCGAAATCTCTCGACGAGCCTCCCTTCCCATATCGGGGCATCACGGCAAATTTTCGATTTGTTTAAAAATCTACCGAAGGATTACATGTCTCTCTGATCCTTCTGTACATGTTTCTAAAATCGCTGTTATATAAAACGGATAATAATAATCTGCAGAAACATGATAAAGATGAGTATGCTGGAGAAAGGAAGAAATACAAAACTTAAGGAGAATGAATAAAGTGGTTCACAAGCTAACAGGATACCTGTTCGCCTAACCGATATGTAATCTGAGGAACAATCTAATCAAACTTGTTGCCTTTACACGCAACCTAGATATTGATAAAATATTATATTTATGTGATCATTAAAAATTATATGCTGCTTTCTGACTTGGAGATTGTAAAAGAACTATCAATAGTCTTGACGGTAAGATTGTTGCAGAAATGGGCAGGGGATTGTTTAAATAACGAAGGACGAGGATGCTTGTGTTTTTTTTTTTGTAAAAATGTGAACAATTTATTGGCCTAAATTATGTACAGATGTTCCTTCAGATATCTCTTCGATTTCCACGATCAATAGTTGCTGACTTTTTGATAGCTCTGTGGCTGTGCGAATAGTGGTGGGTACGCAGATTTCGCGAATGCGGGCTGCGGTGCTTGATAAGGCAGTCCTGGTCCAGGCAGCACTTGAGACGCGGGGGAGTTGTATTGTCCCATGTTGTACGGGATCTGGCCGGTTGGTCCAGCGTAGGCTGCAACAGAAAGTCGTGTCCCCGAAAGTTAAAGAAAATGTGCGCCAAAAAAGAAAACACAAATAAATATATTAATAAAATCACGAAGCTTGTCGCTCGATTGTCGGTGCGAATATATCGTAAGGAACGGTGGGACAATTGAAACGTCAATTAAAAGCGTTCTCCGCGCGAGAAATCCTATCGGCTTAAATCCGACACTCGATCTTCACGGTGCCGAGGAAGGTGTCGAAATGCTTAAGCTGCTTTTGGGAGTGGAACTCGAGTCGAATCGGAACAAAAGGAACCGGTTCTGGTCTGTCATTTCCTCCGACTGCCATATTTAATTCGATTCTCTCTTCCATTGAAATTGAAAAAAAATTCTCATCAACTTTACTATTCCAAATGCCAAGATAATTGCGAATTTGCGATTGACCGACCTTGTTAGCTGACAACAAATGTCAATTGTCACCAGAGATTCGACGGAAAATTGAAACAAATCGTCGATAGTCCTCGAGAGGTCGTTCGCAGAAGTCCCCGTTTGACTCGCGGCGACCCTGTTTAATATTCGTGACGAGGAATGGCTAATTCACGAGATCATAGTCCCGACGATTAGTGTCTCTGCAGGCCATTCCTACAAGAACAATCGAACGATTAAGCTGTTGAGCAACGGTACGATCGGTTGCATCGCATTACGCTGTCACAAATGTATCCATATCCAGCCGATGGTTAAATGTTACCGTCTGCAAAAATTCGTGCTATTGCTATTGTTACGGGAGTATCGTTCGAATGTTTCTCCAGGCTGCTCGATCCTCGTACGGAATAAAACCTCGATCAACATCGATTACAACGCGCGGAGGGGAGCGGCGTACAAAATTTCCTCCACGCGTTCCATCGACCCGAACGTTGGCTTCGAAAAATTCTTCAAGGAGCACCCGGAGGCGCGCGCGTACCTTGGCCTCCGACTTCCGGCTTGAACTCCTGAGCATACTTGAACGCCCTGGCTTCGGCCTCGGCCAACTCCGCCAACCTGGCGGCCTTCAGGGCGGCCACTTCCGGCGTGTCGATCACCGTGCCATCTTCGGCGAGAGGAGCGGGAACGAAGGGAGTTGGCTTCACGGTGGCAGCGTAGTTTTGCGGGCCAACATAGTTTGCGTTGTTGCTGTACTGGGGCTGGTAAGCAACTGGTCTAGGCTGGCTGTACGATGGGGCCTGGACTGAAATTTTCATTAACGAATCAGTGGCGGCACTCGACGTTATCGATAACATTTAATATAACGAGTCCTTCTTTCTTTATACTTGTACGATATACAAAGTGTCCCAAAATTCCTTTTTAACTCTCGGAAATGGGAGGTTCCTGAGGTGATTTGAAGCAACATTTTCCTTTGGGACACCCTGTAACCTTAAGCTTAATGTCAGTAGCCATCCCCCTTCTACACAAAGTTAAAACAAAGGCTGACAATTTTCTGGAGCAGCAGCCCCACTAATTTTAGCCACTACTTAACAATTATGGAACCTCGTGCAGTCGATCGTTTTTGTGTTTACCTATTTATCCTGGACCAGGTCCTGAAATCCTAGATGGATCTAGGCTGGACCTAGGGCGGCGTGGGGATATAGCTAATTTAGCCAAGACTTAGCAACCCCCACCACAGCTGGCCTAGACCTAGCCCAGGCTTTGCCAGGACTTAGCAACCCCCACCATAGCTAGCTTAGGCTGATCACTGTTCCCACTACACCCAATTCAGACTGACCCCAAACCCCCGTATCCTCACTAACCGACGCTATGCCACGAACCTTTGAGCGTATTCTCAAACACCCTCTGTCTAAAATGTAATTTTCACCATCTTCGGCAACAATATACCTGGAGCAGACTGGAACAGAGGAGCCTGTGACTGATAGCTCGGTTGCCTGAGATAGGTCGGAGCAGTAGGCTGCGCAGAGGGGTAGTTGTAAGCTTGCGACGGAATCTGAGGATTGTAATCGGCAGTTTGAGGTTGATTCTTGGCCTCCTCCGCGGCTCTGGCAGCTGCTCGAGCAAACTCTGCGAAGTGAGCGGCTTTCGCTTGAGCCACTTCCGGCGTGTCGATCACGTTTCCGTCTTGGCCGACCGGGGCAGGGGGCGCAAACCTCTGGGGCACAGATTGGGCATGAATTTGGGGCTCGGCGTAGCTCGGGGGACTCACGTAACCGGCCCCGCAGCTCGCTGCCATGGCGAACAAAACGATCTGCAATCATACAATAGAATTTCACATTTCGCTTAATTAAACAAGTTGGGTAACTAATCGATTACTAAACGTTTAACTATATTATGAGGTATTAATTTCTTATCCATAAAATGAAGGAAAATAATATGGTATGAAAATTTGGTGATCAAGAAATTTCAGACCTCCGCGAGGAAAAAAAATTCTACCGGCGGGGGAGGAGGAGAATATTCGAAAACGAGAACCGCGTCGATCGATGAATTGGCCGGGTTGCGTTAGGAGCTGCGATTGGCCGTGGCTGCGTGGGCCGTTTCTCTGACCCGGCCGAGTGACCCGATCTACCCTAACCTTTCACTTTCCTTTGTTCGCCGGGGGAATTCTGATCGAATCGATCGTGTTCTGCGAGGGAGAAACGCAGTGTGGGGGGAGGGTGGAGGGGGGCTTAAGAGCCGAGGGACTCACCAAGCCTCTCATGACGCCCTGGAAAACCCGTGGATCGGGGTCCCTTTCTCTATCGGTCCTCTAAACTGCTGCGGGTGTCTCTCACTCCCCCTCGGTTCTCCCGGCTCTGACGGTTAAAACGGTGGCGACGGTCTTTTCCGCTGGCGTCTGCTACCCGCGGGCCCGGTCTCGCGTTTTGTGTTCCTGGAGAACGGAGTTGGTACCATTTATAGCGGTGATCATCCGCCCCCTACCACTGTTGTCGTAGGCCCCGCGACCTGGAGGGGTCCTAGGAGGTGATCGGCTAAACCACGTCGCTTGGGAAGCTCGCCCAGGAAAAAGGATACTCCCTCCTTTCGGTGTTCTGTCGCCAGGACCTTGGCATTTGAGCGAGGTCCCTGCACTCCTGGACCGGAAGGATATCGATCAGGCCTCTCCAGGCACTGCTGCACCCATGCATGGGAAATTCGACACTTGTGGTTACCACCGGTGGTGGCACGGGGAAACTCGTCCACGTGCCTCTTGTTCGCATTAGGCGAGCTCTTTTTTTAATGCTAGAATTTTCTTTTTCGTAGCTAGGACAAATCCTTCGGTGGAAATAATAAACCAGTTCCTTGTTTTCACTTTAATTAATCATCATATCGATTGTTCCTCACTTCCTCACGCAAATCAATGTCTACGTACTTGAACGTGCATTCAGATCCAGAGCAGGATCTACATATGGATTAATTGATCCAGTAAAATTATTACAGATTCTAACATTCTACATAATCGTATTGATTTTTTCAGTGGATCTTTACACACTTTTAAAAAACTATTACGTAGGACTATCGAATGGCACCATACGTTATGTACCGTGAGTTTTTCTGCATGTCCCTTCTTTGTTATTCTATGGAAATTCTTTTTTCTATTATGTAAATATTTATGTAAGAGGGCTTCGGTCCGTTTATAATAAAATAATAATAATAATGTGCACTTTAAGGATTTGTTTGAATGAAATTAATAATTCATGAGAGGATCGTATATTAACCATACCACCAAATTCAATGGAATATTGTTCAGGCTGTCGGATAGATTTATGTTTACCTTTTTAAAGAAATTTTAGCTCATCGAGGATGACCTTTGTTGTCCTCGAAATTGAATTTGGAGAATTTGAATCGGGTTTCGTTTAATCGCTATTTACAAAGGAAACGGATGGATGATGTTGCTCGTGTTTCAACAGATTCGAGCACAAGGCAACCGTCCTACAGTGTATCCTATTACCGGCCAACAGTGTCAGCGGATCGAAATGGTAACGAGCACTATTACGATAAATGAGTTGTACTGTTCCACGTTCTAACCCACATGAAAAATGTATCATTGTGTATCATCATTGTTTCTTGAACTCGTAACACCTTTCCGTTTCACAGCGAGATGCAACAGAGAAGTTAATTATATTTCTGGCTGTCACTAATATGAGAAATTATACGGCGGACTCGTGCAACACGTGAGAAGCGCGTTTCGTCATTGCCGAGGAAGTTACACACGAGACATATTTCTGCGCAATTGGATCTGGGAAAGGGTCCTAATCACGGTGAGAAGACGCGTTTATCGCAGTTTCTGTCTCGTTGCCAGACACCGGATGTTTAAACAAATATTAATTCTTTGTCGTTCCGTTTACGAAAAACATATAGAACGTATATCGGAAATTTGGCATTTTTTGAAAACTGTATACTCCACTAAAATGTAATACAAAATATATTTTTACTAGATTTTCTAAAATGATGATTTACAATTTGATTAGCTGGTGTTCCGCAAATGTTTGTCCAGCGAAATTTGTTGGTTGAATTTCAACGGTGTCGCGCGCATTCGAAATTCACGGTGTTTAAACAAAGGCACGCGCAAGTGTCGAATGACTTAGCAACCCTGAACGAACGAAGGACTCGAGGCCGAAGGACAGTCTCCACCGAGAATGCATTCCCACAATATTTTTCCGCGCCCGCAATTTATTGTACCCAACGTTCGATCGCTGATAGAAGCCAGGCTCACGTGTGACGCTATTATCCGATAAACCACCTACGAATATATTTTCAATCCTTATCCGATCCTCCGCACACGATACTTTCGTCGAAGTACTCGCGGTAGAAATGAACACAGTATTTAAGAAAAATCGTAGGATCGTCGTGAATAATTTTTCCACGCAAGTTGAAAAAAAAGAAGAATCGAATGGCGTGCAACAATGTGCCCGAGGTGCAGTGGGAGCTGTGGGAATTTTTTTGCGATCGTGTTGCATGAAAATTAAGCAACCGCAGACATCGTGTCCCAATCGCAGTCAAGAATTGTCAATCCGCGGCCAGAATATTTGCAAAACGATTTGGTAACTGCGTACGAGCTACGGGTAAAAAGTTGACGATTTTTTTTTTTTTATTTTAACCGAGTGAAACAGTTCGATTTCGTCATCGCACCGACAAGAATGTTGTTTCTCGCATTTTGCGGTATACGTGTGTTTCTGAAAAAAAACGTTCACAAAATTACTGCACAGATTTTATTGACAGTTCTCGTTATACATTGACAAAATAATTTCCATTCGATCTCCGTCGATAGGAGGCCCGACTTGATTAAACCCATTCAAGTATAACGAAGCTCGCATTTCGGTGTTGTAAGATTTTTTTATTCTCCAGTCACGCCCTACGAATCAGGAACGAAGCAGTTGGCCGTGAATTTCGTCAGCTCCGACTGGCGTTCATCGCCGAAGGTCGTCCGTGGAACCAGAAGTCCGAGCTTCGGTATTTTTAATAGCTCGTTAAGCTTGTCGAAAGTAATTGTCATGCGACGCGAAACGAAACAATGAAATAAATCAGAAAAAAATTTGGATCGCAAGAAATGTTTGTTAAAGAAGCGCGATTTTTACTGTCGGTAGTTTTCATGTTGAAACGTTCGCAAAATCTTGTGTCAGAATATTTGGAGCAGATCGAATGTTTTGCGTGGGTTGTTATGCGAGCATGCTGCCACAGCAAAGAATTTATTTCTTGCCCATTGTGAACTCAGTGCTACCTTTATTTAGGATGGATTAAGAGAGCACGATTATGAAACAGCGGCAAGAAAGATTTGTGCGAATATACGATCGATTCAAATCGTGCTCATACCTCAAAAGTTCGTTTATCGAACAGGCAGAATAGGTTATATGCAACCTTGTGCTCCCAAATTCTTAAAACAGAAGTTCAAAATAATATTTCTCCAAATATTGAGCCTCGAAAAATCAGAATTTGAAAAATTTTGTTCGCACAAGTTTCGTGAAACTTACATATGTAACTCAAAAACTTCCATGCAGAAGTTTTCATATCTCAAGGTCTCCCCGATTGTAGAGCTCAAACCTTAAAATTCTCAAAATGTGCCCAGCGCTCGAAAGCTCCCTTACTACAGCGATCCAACCCCAAAAGCACACCAATTCATGGACTCAAAATTCCCCGAATGCGCTCAAAATCTCAAAAACTCAATTTCGAAGCACCCGGACCCAAAGCCCTCCCTGTTTAGCGCTCAAACCTTAAAAGCTCAAAGCCCCAAAGACTAAAAGTGAAAAATATATTTTTTCGAATATCCAAAACTGAAAAGGTTGCATCCGAAGGTTCTCAGAATTTTCGGAAAAAATGTCGCGGATTCAGGAACCGGTGGAAGGATCACAGTAGATTGAAAAGGTGTACAGGTTAAAGGTCACTTTATTAAATCAGCCGAAGTCATATGTACAAAAACGAGACGATTAGCGTGGCTGACGTCAGCCTAGTTGTCTAATCGGCCAATTTGCACCACAGGCACCAGGACAATTTTTCTGGCTTCAGCGGCCAGGCCGAGTTTCTCGTTGATGTGGGCAGCAGCGTGTTCCGCCTTGGCGAGAGCTACTTCCGGTGTGTCGACGACGCGACCGTCGAGCCCAATCGGCGCTGCAGGGGTGATTTTAGCGATGGCCACGGCGTTCAGATCGTTGTCGGTCAAAACGGGCGATGTGTAGGCGATCAGGTCAGCAGACCTCACCGCCTCGTTGGCCAACGTGATCCTCTCGTTGATGTGGGCAGCTGTGTGCTCTGCCTTAGCCAGGGCCACTTCCGGCGTGTCTACTACACGGCCGTCTAAACCTATGGGCGCTCCTGGGACCAGTTTTGTTAGAATCGGGCCTGACAGGGTAACTATTTGAGGACTCAACAGCGGACCTGGCCTGGCCACTGCTACTGCTAACAGGCTGGATAAAATGATCTGCGGCAGAAAGAGCAAAAACAATAATATCAGTGGCTGCAATCCTTAAAAATTAATGAGTGGGTTCGCAATATCTTTCAAAAAATGTAACATTTAAAATTCAGTTTCAGCCAAAACGTGATCTCCTCGGGCTACAGATTTTAAAGTAATATAAAATTAAAATTACAATTGAATAAATAGTATTCACAAATATAGAAAATGAACCCTAAATTAGGATCATGTCAGACTGATCCAGACTAAATTAAGCCCGAGACTTGGGGGAAAAATTGGAAATTTTGACAAGAAATATATTGTCCCCAACAGTTTAAATACGTCGATTAACAAAATCATTTTCTCGAAGGCCACTTAATGGCAGAAACGATGAAACGTGTCTGTTACAATGGTTCTTTCGACGGGATACTCACCAAGGTGTTCATGGTGTGCTTGCGGTGGCTCCTTGAGCGCTATCTGAATCTCAGTACTCGCTAAGGTGCCTCGGACAGGTCTCATGGTATCCTCCTCGCCACATGGGCTTTATATAGCGCACCAGAGTAAAAAGGTTTCGCTTCATGGGTTCTCCCATCGGGAGAGCGCGCAACGGGATACGCCCTGTCCAATGCAGGCCCGATACACCTGACATTGACATTTGGTCCAATCACGACGTTCAGGAACCGTCTTTTTTGTCTCCTCGTCATCGGTGGTAACAATAGGAACAGCGGCTGCGAGGGGTGGAGGGGCGCCAAATCGAATCCGTCGTAAATGCCGATTACAAACGCTTCACTCGGAACGTTCTGTTGTGTTTTTTCTCCGAGCAATCGAATTTCTTACCAAACCGTTGCGTGATCGACCATTTCCTTCTCCGAACGACCTTCGGGCCACCTCAACACTTCACTGATTGCGACCGCGACCGATCGGTTTTAGGGACCCTCGAAAATTCCACTCTGTTCGTAAACATTACAAAAAAAATAAAGAAAAAATTACTTCACTGCATTGAAATTTCACCGGAACATTTATTTATTGATATATGCATTTCATGAAATAAAATTCGATTTTTACACTTCAAAATGACGTCCTATATGCATTACGAGCTTGTCAATTATAATTTCACCGTCATCTTTAAGGACGAGTACATTAAGGTAATTCTTTAGTATAATTTCATGTTCTATAATTGCCAGCAATATTTTCGCGAGGACAGGGTTAATTATTAACAATTACACACAGCGGTTCAACGATTAGATTCACACAGCTATAATAATGTCACCCGGGTCTATTACCATAGTTTTTTGATAAACTCGTTCTCCACGCGACCCAATTTCTTGTGTGATGCAGCATGTTTGTTACGATTCGAACGAAAGGGTGTGTGCGCGTATGCGTGTGACTAGATGTCAGCTGTAACAAGAAACTGCATGATGCAACGAATCGTGTATTATACGACTGGAACAACAAGCGTTGATGTCTTGTCTCTGTCGCAACTAGCCCTTTCCCTAGCTTTTGATTGTCAAATTTATTTGATCGTAGAAAAACTTCCTAGTCACGAAGACCTTCGTCGTCTCTGTGCCCTTAGCAAATTAACTGGACTGACTGCATCTCTCTCTTACGTTCTCAATCAACATGATTGCTCTAAAAATCCAGAATAATATTTTTTCTTTAAAGTTTAAAGGTCAGGCGGTGGATCTTCAGCTTCTCCAGCGAAAGTAGAAGCTGCAAGATTTATGGTCGCGCGATTTCATGAAATTGCAACTCGGAAAATTGAAGAAAAAAAACCGTTGGACCGATAGAATTCTATCGACGTACCAGTCGAAGAACAGTCGGTGCCCGGTCATCCGGTCCAGTGCGGAAAAGCGAGGAGAGTCAGCCAGCCCCGAGTGTAAAAACGCAGTCGGCGATCCAACAACAAACAGGACTTGACGCTTCAGTTACGCGAGCGCCGTGTCGCGTCGCGTCGTCCTTCGGCGTGATTGACCTTGGCGAGCGGGGGGCGCGAAACCCTAGCAGTAGTCGTAGAAACGACGAACGGAGATCGGGTGTCTTCCCGGCCTCGTGAGAGACACGAAAATTGAGCCCTCCTTTAGATTTTTCCCGGGCGCCGCCACCCGCAGACTCGTACTCGTTTTACAAACACGCTTACCTTGCCCCGAGTAGCGGAAACACGGGCGGGCCTGGTGCTGTTGCTGGTGCCGCTGCTGCCGCTTGTCTTGCCTATGGATCTCCATCATCCGCGATCGATTTTTCTAAACAGCTTCGTAAAGACGTGTTACGCGTCGGCCGCTGGTGGCCTATAAAAGCTGATCTAGGACTAGCCGGCTACAAAGTCGAGCGCGTCGAACGATCCTCCTCCTCGATCGTAACCGTTCTCTCCAGCCATCGAGTCACGCAGGCCAAAAGTTCGCCGATCATGTCACCACCAGTTGGCTTGGCGTTCGTCGGATTGATCTCTGTCGCCGTGGCGAAGCCAGGCATACTCTCCAGCCCGTTGATCGCTACCCTAACACCCGGAGCACCGGTTGGACCGGATGGCAGGGTCGTAGACACGGCCGAGGTTGCTGTCGCCAAGGCTGCACACGCGGCCGCCCAGGTCAACGAGAGGATCAGCCTGGCCAACGAGGCTGCCAGGTCCTCCCTAGCTGTGCAAACCACTGTCCTCAATCCTGTTTCCACGTTGGTCGGTACCGGACCCGCTCTACTAGTACCTGGCTCACCCATCGGACCGGATGGCAGGGTTGTAGACACACCGGAGGTCGCCGTTGCCAAGGCCGCGCATGCTGCTGCCCAGATCAACGAGAGGGTCAACCTGGCCAACGAGGCTGCTAGGTCCATCGCGGCAGACTTGAACAGGTGACTATCTGTTTAATGATGGAGAAGTAGATCTTCCGGGTTCGGAAAGTGGGTGGGGGGTACTGGGTAGAACTAGAAATACTGGGTTGAAACCCCTAGACCACTGGTAGTCAGTCCTTGTCGCGCACTAGTTTACGATTCAAGCTGTTATGGTGGGCGGTAGGGGTTACGTCCGATGCTGAAGCAACTTTCCGTTATCACCGCATTTATAAATTCGTGACACAGCAGGGTAGAAAGTTTGACTTATTGTTAATTATTGTTTTTATTAAGAAACTTTATTCGGACGGTTAGGAAGGTCTTTCCTTGGGGAGGATCTGCTCTCAACTGAACTAAAACTCATCCGGGACACCGGGAAAAATAAGCGGGACCCGCTTATACCTACGGTCCGCATTCCCTGTTCATTGATTTGCTCTGTGTCAAGGGTTTTTCCAAATAAGACTCTTCTGCGACAAATCTGTCAGCCCCTTTACTTTCCTCAAATATCTCAAGGATACTTTTAAAAAGTCGAGGCAATTTTGCAATTTTGACAGGCACAAATATGTTGACTACCCCTGCCGACTACTCTAGGGCCTAGACCCACAGCTGAGCTAGACCCTAACCCCGGTCAGTCGCTAAGACCAAACGAATGTGTTGCAGACCCGCATCCCTCGTAGTCGGCGGATTGCTAGCAGCAGGAGTGCCAGCGGCCACAGTGGGTCTCGACGGTAGAGTGCAAGACACTCCGTCAGTGGTAGCAGCCAAAGCGGCCCACGCAGCAGCTCAAATCAACGAGAGAATCAACCTGGCGAACGAAGCCGCCAGATCCGGGGCTGCTACCATCGTAACGGCTGGCCAAGCTGGCCTCTCCGTGCCGCTGGTGACTGGCGGGACAGTCCTGGTACCGGGAGCACAGATCGGTCCCGACGGAAGAGTCCAAGACACGGTGGAAGTCGCGGTGGCGAAGGCAGCGCACGCGGCCGCCCATATCAACGAGAAACTGAACCTGGCGAACGAGGCGGCGAAATCTGCGGACGTTCTCGCCGTCGCCACGCCTGGTCTCACTTACGGAAGGCTTGTTTATTGAGACAGAGGGCCCAACTCGAGCGGGAATCATTACATCATAGATTATAACCAATGATTAGTTGTCTTTAGTTGGAATAAAGAAACTGTCTCGAACTGTTGCCGAGCTGCTCTCCGGGAACTTCCCTCGGTAGCTAATCAATTCCTTACCTTTGCTTGACCTTCGCCTTTATTTCATTTTCAGTACAACTTCGCCTGTCTCCTTCCCCAATGTTTTTGTAAACATGTTTGCTGACCTTTGCTCGACCTTTGCTCGACCTCTGGCCGACCCTTGCTTCTCGCACACTTTTTAGGGACGAGATGACGAGGATAATTGTGTGCACATAATCGAGGCTACATAAGATGGGTTGGCGGTTCGAGCGGGGTCGTCTTCGAGACGTCGCGTGCCTTGATCGATATTTTCGGCTACGGTTTGCGGTCGAGTCGCGAAAAATTCGCGAGATCAGACGACCCGGCCCAGTCACGGCTGTATTCTGACACGACAGCCGTGAAACTGATACATATTAATGTCGACGATTTTGTAGCGGAACGTATTAGTGTGTCAAGATTAATTGCATCCGATTCGGGTCGAGGATAGTATGCAAATGAAGTACGGCGCCGCGCGCAGGTGTAAACGAGGAACGACAATGATTTCCGACAGAAGAAACGGGAAAATTCTCGGACGGGAATCCAGTCGTTCGAAAACATCTTTTTGCGATGCTTGTCAGCCTCTAGCATAGCAACCATGATTACGCTAATTTTCATAGTGCATTTTCATTTTCTGTTCTTCTATCGAAATTAGACAATTTTTAATTGCAACATTTCAATCGTTTTGATAGTTTATTCAATTGTTTTTTTTGGGTTAGTCCATTGGATTCTTGTTGTTTTAAATACTTCTGGATCGCAATTATAATTTCCAGTATAATAATGCGTTAATTTTATTGATCAAGGTTCGAGCGAGCAAGCGGTCATTTATTAATTGGTATCGCTAGCGACGTCCGCCATTAAGAGTCGTATCGAACCCATTAATGGCCCGTTGATTTTTATGATAGGTTAACATAAATATGTTGCACTCAGCTAATAGCGTCCATATACGGCCCTCCCAACAGATTTCTCCAAAGATAGCAGCGCCGAACGAGAAGCATAACGATAAACTCGACTAATATAATACTAAAATATCTACCGCGCGCAAGAAAACAAACCCTTTTTTATCAGCTAATACGATCAGAAGTTGTTCTACGAATATTTTTATATTTTTACGGAATCGCGCACACTCGAATTAATTCGGGAACATGACCCGAATTGTTAGCTCCGAAAAAGTCGAATTTGTCAAAGTAGTATTTTTCATTCGACGAAGCTGAACAAAATTTCAGCGACACCGCGAAAGCGTAGGAAACACGTGTAAAAAGTTTCGGATCGATCAAGTTCGCCAGTTCCGGAATGAAAAATTCCCAGAGATCCGTAGATGGTCGCCAGCGGGTCGCGATTCTAAAATAAATTTAAGAGGATTTGCTTGCATCTTGCCTACTACAATTTTCCCTAAATTTCGGAAGACCACGATAATGGAAGCTCGAACGACAACGAAATCTTACTGTCCCCTATACTCGGCTCCATAATTCCGCCGTATTAAATGCTGACGGGGCAGCGTGGTCCGCGGATAAGTGGAAAATACGAGTCAGATCGATGATAACAGCCGGTCGTATCCTGGAGCCCGATGTCTCCCGTAGGAATCTCTTCAGCAATGATTATTACGCCGGTACACGGATCTTCGCGGACGACCCTGAGCCCCGTCATATTAGGGCATAGCCCGTGGTTCAGGTTTGCCGGTTGGTAAAAAAGCTCCGATGGAAACACTTTCGGAGCCGGTTCCCTGCCGGATCGGGACCTTGAGGAGACAGGCGTGACCAGTCTGCCGGTAGTTTCTTTGGTCCTTTGATCGTCCGGGTTTCCGGGACGATGGAAGAAGGAGAATCTCGGCAAGGGTGTGGTGGTCCTATCGTCGATGATCATATAAGTAGGCTGTATGCATGGCACAGAAATCGAAGACGGCAGATCGGATCGCCATGAAGAGTGCATACGTAAGTTCTGATCCTGGAGCGTGGGTGGGACTGCTGTTTAACATCCCTAGTTTTGTCACTCGAGAATAATGCTATCTTGACGGGACGTGGGAGTCGCGTGAGCCTCGTTCAGTGTTTCCCAAGCTTGAAGTCAACCCTTCGAGAGTCATGGTGTTAGAGTGCAGGGGACATAGGGCATGGTAGAACAGAGGGTTTACCGGGGTACTGTGACGGGGTTTTAAAAAATCCCTGACGATCAGTGATCCCTCATTTCAAGTTGCTCGAAACGAGATAAGCCTGGTGCAGTCAGCTGAGCACCTTAGCATTTCCTAAATTGGGATTATTGATACGATGAGACATGTTTGGCCGAGCATTGTGTCTTCTAGGTTCTATTGTTAGCCTGCTGCCTGCTTGCTGTGGGTTTGGCCAAGCCAGCCGCGCCGCTCCTCAATTATCAGGACACCTACGGTCAATACAGTTTCGGCTACAGCGGTCCCACCTCAGCCAGATCGGAAATTAGGACACTGGATGGGGTAACGCATGGCACCTACAGTTACATCGACGATGCAGGCGAAATTCAGACTACACGGTACATCGCTGACGCTCTGGGTTTCAGGGTTATTAGCACTAATATTCTTCCGAAAATTACCTACGTAAGTTAGCTGAACTTAATCCAGACATAAACCAGGCCTGACCTAATCCACCCTCCGGACCGTTGCAGCTCATTACCGAAATATTTCATTCATTTCTAATTAATAGCTGAAACATGCAGCGAACCCGGTTGACTTGAAAGCCGAAAAAGTAGATCCGGTAAAGGAGACGGAGAAACAGGCGCTAGTTTCGATTTATGACTTTTTGCCGGAGATTCCGCGACAGTTGATTCTGGTACAGGTAAGAATGGCAGACGGAAGAATCGGAGTAGACTGATATGTTTCGATAGCCCAGTGATTTTTAAAATTTATAATTTTTGTTTTTGTAGACAAGTGCAGGAAGTAGTCAAAGTGAGTACTATGACATTTTTTCACTACCTACCTGTAGAACTGAGAGGATGATCCAATTACATTTTTATCAAGCAATAAAAAATGTTAAACCTGAAACAGGCTTCTGCGTCCCAGAAATCATTTTGCTCTCGAGGTCACTCGACTTCCGGGTACTAATGATCCTTCAAGGACACAGGGGGTTCACTTTCGAAGAGATACAGTCTTTTTAGACAAATTTTAAGATCAATTTTATGATATATGTTTTTTATGTTGAAGTTATAATTACCAGCATTTTATTGTCCTTTTTTTTACAGACTCTCCAGCACCTACAACGCTCTCGGAAAGTATTGCGACAAAGTCGCAAGAGAAAGCAGCCACAACGGTGGCGCCCGTAACTGAACCCCCAAAGTCATGAAATTTGACTATGCTGTTATCAAAGTGAACTCTTGATCACAATCGATACATCATCTGGACCGTATAAGTTGACTCCTATCCTGAGGATTTGGTGATCCACAGTTTTATTAAAAATTGTATTCCATAAGTCTGAATAAATTTTTAGCAATAAGATACAGAACTGTTTTATTGAATAATGCGCATTTTCGTAGAATTTATTCATGATCCTATGAAAAATAA
The DNA here is from genome assembly GCA_028454225.1 of Lasioglossum leucozonium. Taxonomy (NCBI): domain Eukaryota; kingdom Metazoa; phylum Arthropoda; class Insecta; order Hymenoptera; family Halictidae; genus Lasioglossum; species Lasioglossum leucozonium. The sequence goes on along the minus strand of CM052218.1, from coordinate 9,325,271 downwards.
TTTTGGACGAATTTTAAAAGTTCGTTCAACACCTACGACCATGAAGAAACAACGTAAAATGCTGAAAAATTCGTAGTCTCTTGGGCTTTTTCATCAAGAAGTTTATTTTCCTCGTAGTCAACGTAATGAAGGGCTGTCACAACCTCATTGTTATACATTTGTCGATTTATTTCTCTTTATCTTTACAAAATAATATCGGCTGCCATTAGACAAAGAAACGAAGATTACACACGATCCATAATCAATGTTCAGCGGCAATTGCGGACAAATTAATGCTAAGTCTTCATCGTCGTTCACGGTATGTGTTCGTATATGTAGTATGTATATAGGTATGTATGTACCGTGTATGTTTGTGTTTGCTTGTGTGTTGATCGCCACATAACTCTGCGTTATAAAAAACAGTCCAACAGCGAACTTATTCTTAGTAATTTCATTAACATTAGCTAGGCGTTTATTCTCTTATGCTGCAAGGAAGCTTACGAACGTATTTACATCGTGGAAACGAACGATTTTGTAAAACGGCGGCGAATGAAGATTACACAATAATTCATCGGCCCGAACGGAATCGCGAAACAATACGATTTTTTTTCTCATATCTCATCATCATCTTCTTCTTCTTCTGTTTCTTTCCTTTTTATTTATTTATTTATTTTTTTTTGTTCAGTTACGATCTATTGTAATTCTTTTTAACTTCTTAGCGTCTATACATTTTTTTCTCTTTTTTTGTTTTGGTTTGTTTAAATTTATCGCTCGACGATCACGCAGACAATGAAATGGGGGAAGGAATGGAATTTTTTTTTTTATTCAAGGTCGAGAAAACACGCTTCTGTTTTGTTTAAAAAAATTGGAATGTAGAAGTGACGTATATAATGTCCGTTTTGTTTTCAAAAAGAAGCCAGCGCAGCCGTCGTCGAGAAATTCACAGAAACGAAGATCGAAAGGAAGACGAAATTTCATATATTTATGTATACATATTTTCTGTTTAAATATACTTCTGATATTCTCAAGATATTCGTTTTCCTCGTGCTTTAACGTTAATAATTGATCCCTCAGCGTACGAGGCGAGAAACTGGCTTAATAAATTATTGTTATTGAACCAGGCTACGCTGTCTCCTCGTCTCTCACAGTTTTCCACTCGTCGATTAATACTGAACATTACTCGTTTTCATTTCCGTCAACAACGCTCGAATTTTTCATAATTTTCCTCTCTCTCTCTCTCTCTCTCTCTCTGTTTTCTTTCGTCAATAATAGACGTGATACGATCCAGGATAATAACGAGAACAAACGTTCTTTTTTTTCTCAATATTTTGTTTTAATTACACTAACACGAGAGAACAATCACGTCAACGAAATGCTTCATTCCTTTCTTGTTATCTTTTTTCACTTTTTTGTGTTTGATAATAACGCACATACCGATAATGAAAAATATAAAAGACGCGAACGTCGTATCTAGGTCGCTCCCCTCTAACCCCACCGTGTCTGTTTTATATCCGCAAATACAGTAACATTCCCTTATACATATTAATATAAATCTAAATATTAATATATATTTATAATATTCATATTTATATATAACATATTCGTCCTAAACACGCGTGAGTCTCGCGACCACGCGGCCAAATCTGATTAGTAAGTCAAATTTGCTCATGCTCTCCCCCTCTCTCGCTCTTCACCCCCTCCCTTTCTCCTTCTTTCGTCACGGTACGCTCCTCTATTTTTTATTTTATATCATTCGAGTCCATCGGAAGCCTAAAATCCTCCGGGAAATACCCTTTAGGTAATTTCTTCAATTTTTACAATGTTATTCAATTTATATGATTTGTTATGTAATGAATTTATATTCAATTTATAAACATTCATCCATTTTTCGTATCTGACACCATACAATTTTTATTTTTCTATGATCAATTGTACTTTAAAGCGTTTACTAGAAATGCTCCGATTCGTTTATAATCGTTTAAAATTCCTCAAAGTGTAATGCGAAAATGGACGAGTGAGAACAGTATGCATCAAATAGTTGTTCTTGGGGGTGAAAAAGAGATTTGCGAAAATTCTGTCAAATTTTGTTGGAGACTTTCTGATGGAAGATTTCACATCCTCCGATGGACAAAAATGTATTTTTCCAAGGAGAGAATCAAGTGAGTACACCGAGGAAGAAAGGAAGGCCTCCTCCGTCGAGGAACATACAGTTCGATGACTCCTCGTGTTTCTCCACTGTTTCGTTAATTCAATTTCGCTATGATATAGACCGATGCTTCGACCAACATCTCCCTCCCTTCGTTCAGGTGAGCTTCGTCCCCCCCCCTCATTCCCCCGTGCTTTTTTTAATTAACGTTGGGCGGTATTCCGTCCTCTGTACGTCAACGAAAGAATGGAGCCACTTTTTCCGGGTCCAGTCCGCAGTTCTTTGATTACAAAAGCCGGAGAGCTTAATGGAATTCGAAATGAACAATATTTTCTGTTCTCTTTCAATTTCTTTTTTCTTTTTTTATTTCGCGAACAAAGGAACCTCCCGGTGCAATTGCAAAAATAGAACGGGGCAACCTCTCTCTCTCGCTCTAGCTTTCTCGTCTCTATCGGAAAAATGCTCGTACGATTCTCTTCTTTTTCTTTTGCACACGGGACATACCGTGAAAACCGAACAGAAGAGTTCTCCGCTCGTAAAAAGTGGCTCGGCAAGTGTTTTCATATCGCTCATTAATCGTTAATTACCTGCTAATAATTCGCGAAACTACGTCGACTTATCCGAGCGACAATAAAACATTATACAACGTTCCTTATCGACTTGTTTTTTCTGTTTTGTTTTTCTTCTTCCGTTGTCCTTCTGTGTTATACATATGTACGAGTGGGCCTGTGTGTTATCTGTGTGTACGCGTGTGCGGCTCCTCCTCGTCAATACTGGTTCACGTTCTGTTTTTGCATTCCGGACGATTGTTCGCGGCGCGGCGAATTTGCAAATAATTTCATCCTGCTTTATTTTTTCTTTTCAATTGTCGAAGGATCAAAAACGAACGTGAATAAATTTTCTATTTTTTTTTTTTTACTTTAACGGCGCCACGGCGTGGACAATCGTTCGGAACAGTTTTCTCCGTGTGAGCAATATTATTTAAAAAAAGAGTTTGTCGAGCAACCGCCAGCATTGACCCTCGTTTTAACGTATATTATCTACAATACTGTTGCGAGTATCGATTACCTTACCTCGACTAATTATCATCGCCGGGCAGACACGTCCGCGACATTGTTACACGATTAATTTACGGGCAATTGACTTTATACTTCTATACCGAAGTGTTCAGACGCGTTCCCGAAGAGACTTCGGGTTCCGAGTATAGAAACGGGAAAAAAGTATTTTTCATTCTCTCCTCGCTCTCCACCATTCACACGCTCGAAGGATAGTCTCTCCTCGGGGGTTCTCTCTTTATAGTCCTTGTTTCTGCGTACTGCCACGAGTGCAGACCGCCACCGAGGACACTTCTACGATCCGACGACAATCGTCCGGAGAAACCAGACGTCGAAAAGAGACCGAAACCGTTCTCTTCTTATTTCCCCTCTCCTCCGTCAAACAATAAACACCGGACTCGATGAACACTCTCCGTCTTCGAGATAGCCTTGATCATCACAGAAAGACAATGACGCGGCGGATCTAACAGTAAATACAATCCGAATATCTAATTTGCAATTCCCACCGTCTTCTATCCCGGGTTCTTAAAGCGCATAATCTGAATGTGTTTTCTTCACTTCCCATTTCGTTCTTATTAACGCTACGTACCGGTAGACTGCGATCTCCTGTCGCGTTTTTACATCCCCTGAACAGAAATTCCAAAATCGCGTTTCTCTTTAATTCGTCGTCCGCTGTAACCGTGACAGCTCGAAGAAATTTTTGTTCAGGTCCGAGATCCACAGTCCGCTTATTAAAATCGAGACAGGCGTCCCTAATGCGCATCCTACACGTGTTCTCTAACAGCATCATGCAACAGATTGCCATTAATGATTGAAAAAACAAGGGAGCCGCCTGCCACTGTTGGTTCACACAGACTGTTTCGCTAGGAATGCTGATTGAAATTTATGAAAATTCAAACTTTTCTCGTTCCGAAACTGATAGAGCTATATTAACGAGATAGCCGCCGTTCGAAGTGGCGAAGATTCTTCTTTGAAATGCATTTTGTTCGGTGTCGATATCTCATCTGGTTCCCGTGATATCGTTGTTTAAAGAGAACCATGATTTTCAGTTCTACACTCTCACTCTAACCCCCACCAAGCTCACGCTAGTTAGCGTGCTATCACTAGCACGCTACTTCCAACGTCCGTACTGCAATGTTTGACGTCTCGTATCTCGGAAACCAGTTGAGCTATCGACGTGGTACAAAGTGCATTTTAAAGAGTACATTCCGCTCTATATCTTTTAGCCGTGTTGAGTTTCGGAGTATAAAGTCCGGTTTAAATATTTTTTGGTTCGAATATACCTGGAGAGGAATAATTTGTTAGTTTCTACGAAAGCAACAGTGGCGGACAATCGCTCTAGCGGAGGTCTGAGAAGGTCGAAGCTTCGAGCGACACTGATAGCGACAGTGAAACAGAGTGATTCCTGCAAAAAGTACGGTTTAATCATGGTCTAATCGGTAAACTTTTAGGCTCACGTTCCGCTTTCGTGGTAAAGAGACTCCCTTCCCCGTTCGGGAGTGTTTGTAAAAATGTGTGTTTTTTGTTCAGACTGTTGTCGACTTTTTGCAAGAATAAATTGTAAAAAGGTACTGCCAAACGCAGTGGTAGGCCGTTCGTAAGTTGTCGAAGAGGAGGAAGACCATGATAGGCAGTAGAATAGCGAGATTGTGGTCGGTTTTGAGCTGGAAGAGAAGCTGGAAGGAAATGCATCGACATTGTCCGATCGTCTCAAAGCGAGTCACAGACAACGAACTATCGAAATGATTTCCTCGTGATAATCCTGTGTTCGACGGAACAACGGGAACGCGGGACGTCGTGCAATTTCCTTCCAGTGTTATTTCACTATAGAATTCGTGCTGGAGATGCAGGTAGAAAAGGGAGAAGGGCACATTATATGTACATACATCGAGATATGCGTATATATATAGATATACAGTTTGTAAATAGTATACAGACAGATGTAGGGCTACATATAGGTATAGATACAAGTAGAACAGAATATATGAAGTATGAAAATTATAGGGTGTGCCGTTAAGTGAGTAGATTTCATTTATGCTACCGTGGTTGACAATGCAAAATTAGAACGCGGTTGAGATGGCCAAGCTCTTCAGGTACAAAGACAGCACTCATCGATACGAACACAACTCTCTTCTGCAATCTCTATCGTTCAATCTGCTTTCATTTGCTAATAAAAAAAGAAAAACGAAGGGGAATTAATAAACGGTGCGATGCGCACTGTCAGTGACCTCTGACGCCTCGGAAACACGTGTCAGCGTACCGGCAAAATATCGCAGTATCGACTATCGATTATATCGAAGACAAATCAAAGCGAATTATTGAAAATATTTTCAGCGAACTCACCGCGATATTTTATTTAACGTAGAGATCGGACACGTGGTTTCCGGTTCACTTTTGCTTGTCAGACCTGTCGATTCTTCAACGGATCCATCGGCCACGATCTACCGTCGATCACAGCTCGATGGATCAATTTTGCTTCATTGTCAAGCGCAGATTTCCTTAATCGTCGATCCACTTCTACACTCTTTCGCTCTCTCCCTCTCTCTCTCTCTCTCTCAGTCGCACGAATACACACGCACACATATTCTCTTTCTCTCTCATCCTCGTCAGATTCTAAAAAGGTAATCACGTTGATCCCATAGAATACGCGTTTTAAATATCTAGGCACGATTCCTAACGATTGTTCTGGGCAAGCTTGTGCGCAAGAAAGTCTTTCTTTCCTCGTTCTCGTCTTCGGGACATTGGAACATCGATCCCCTCGGTCTTCTAGATCCCTCGAGAGAGACTTTCGAACGTGTCTTCGAAGATCGACGAATTTTCGACAAAAAATTTCTTTTCCAAGCCGGTTTAAACTACTCCTCCTGTTTCTTTTCTTTTTTTTTTTGTTTTTTGTTTCGACGTTGCGAATTTCCTACAAATGTCAAAACGGTCTGCTGAGTATTCTGCCTGTAAAAAAATAAATCAGAACATTTTGTCTGCAGCCACTCGAATTGATTGAACGCTTTTTTTATTTTTGCACGGAATCGCTCCCGAAAAATCTCGCTTGCCGTTCACCGTGAAATTCTATTTAACGTCTCCCTTAAAAGTCCGCCTCTTCTCGAGGACAACGAGGGTGGTTCACCCTTCGCGCCGCTGCTGCGATTCACGGAAAACGTTCTCTAGAAAAATCCTGATTAATCGGGAGAGATTGTTCTCCGGAGAATTTCGTTTAGCAAAATTTTTTGCGAGCCCCGCACGCGGGAAAATCGATCCGGGAAAATTCGCCTCGCGGAGACCTAGAAAATCTGCGGTCTCGAGACTCGCACGATCCCGAAACGCCACGGGGAAGAGAAAACGGTGTGTGTGGGGACAGTTTTCGGACCCCTTGGTTGAGATTCCGGCTGCGCAAATTCAAAATTGGACACCGATCAATAATTTCACTAGATACCAAAAACATCTGTCCGAGAGTTCGTTTAAATAGAATCTTCTTTGGAATTTTCGAAAATTTAGATAAAGTAAAAAATTGTGAAATTGAAGAAAAAATGTCGGAGAAAATGTAAATTAAGGTACAATTGTACAGACAGCTTCGTGAATAATTTGAACGTGTTCGCCCAATCGTGAATTATGGCAGCCCCGAGGGGTAAAAATAGCGCATCGATGAAACTCTGAAAAGGAGTATTAAAATAAAATTTTTAGAGACCCTGACGCTGATTGTTCTGTGATTACATCGACGCAGACTCGATCTGTTCCTTTGGACCGTCAGAAAAACGGTGGTGACCCGAAACACCGAGAATAATCGATTGTCGTGGCGGATGTTTATTTGAAAACAAAAGAATCAGCTCGGACTGTCAGCGGTGTGAAAGGTGTGTGGCTGGGGACGCAAGAAATTAAAAAAAAAATGAATCTACATCAGTTCAGCAATGTCAAATTAATTAAAAAATTAATATACATGTTAGCGGAACGACTATATACACATTTAAAAAATTGTTGATTTACAAATCAATTCGTAAAGGCAAGGATTAATATACGGTCGCAATATTTGGCAGAAAAATCGAATTAATTTTGTGCTTAATATATTTTAACATGCTTTTGAATTAATGTCACTTGTGTGTTAAATCTTTTTAAAAATCAGTCACAAAGATATAACGATCGAATTAAAACATATGAAATATACAACAAGGTGTCGAGAAAATTGTGTTTTTTCATGACAGAATTTCTTGCGTCCCTGTCCAATCAGAAAAGAACAAGTGGGGCTGTCAGGAGAGTGCAGTTGGACACACAGAAAGAACACAAAAAACGGACAGGTTTATTTATCTTTCCATTCATTTTTGCGTTTTCTTGACAAATCGGCTATATGCATATATGTATAGTTCTTTGCCCGCTCGCTAGCGAATGATGATCACGTCTCGTGTTCTGTTATAAATATACATAATATATATGTATATATATATATATATATATATATATATATATATATATATATATATGTATATTATGTATATTGTATCTTTTTGTTTCCTTCCCTTCCTTCGACACTCAGTGTTTACCAGTTAGGACAGAGTGAGAAAAAATAAAATAAAAATGAAGTCACTCGGATACAGGCGAGATAGAGCACGCTTGAAACGCGGGCGAGAAGGAAAACCAAAAAAATATATATATATGTATTATACATATGTGGAAGTGGTGTAATATTTTTGTACAAAAAAGATTTCATCGGTTTCGCATAATATCCGGGTATGTATATTTGCGATGCGGGATGGGAAAGGGTGTGCGGGGGTGAAAACTTCGGCGAGCATAAGGTGAGAAACTAAAGAACAGGCTCACGTTCTGTCGCAAAAATCGATGGCGTACAGTGAGTGGTAAAAAATCCAATCGCCCCGCCCCCTTAGTCGCAAACTTGGCTCCACCCTCTGCCACCAATTTCTACTGATCGTTTACGATCGCTCAAATTACTTAAACAACTCCATGGAAGAACAACAGTAATTTTTGCAATCACAGTGCAGCCACCATTATCCGAAACCTGGACATCTGATGCACTTTTGTATTAATTCCATCCAGTTCGGATAATCGAGGTGCCACTGTACCGTTAAGAACTTTATTCGAGACAATTTTTTATTCAACACTGGTTTTGCAGAGGGTGTCGGATACAGTGTAAATTTTTCACGTGGATTGATTTACGCATTCTCGGGACCATGTACAGTGACATATTGAGCACAGTCGCGATCTTGAATCGTTAAATGTTAAAACAGTGATTAAAAGTGGTCACGAAAGCGTAATTGGTCTAAAAACAAAAAAAAAAGGAAAACAGAAAATACAATAATATTGTTTTCCAAGTTTGCATCAACGAGACGAGGCAACTTAGGTCTATAGGCGAAGATAGTAGCGCTACTAGTAGTAAATAGTAGTAAGTAGACGATACAGTAATAGATATAGTAAGAGTAATAGTAATAAATGAACTGCCGACGATTATGCGAATGAAAGTGATTTAATCTTCTGTCAAAGGTTTTCTAAGAAAAATTTTGCAAAGTTCTTTTTTTTTGCTACGATTTTTGGCTTGCATAATTGTCAGCAGTTCAGTGATAAGAGTAAGAAGTAATACAAAGGTATACGATGTACGTATTGAGAGATAGAGGGAGAGACAGAGAGAAATAGAGACAGGATAGAATCACTATGAGAAGTAAGCGTGATAGAACAGAGAGAATCTGAAGTGACAGAGAATGGGACAGATTAGAGACGATAGAGTAGCGCTGATCAGTTAAAAAACGTTAACGAGCCTAAACTAGGGTCCAACTAAAATTAAAACGCTCATCTTACAAAAAAAAGGTGTCGCGTGTATGTGTGTTTTCCTCGTTTTCTTTCGTCATCATCTTTCTCTTTTCTTTTTCTTTTTTTTTCGTTTTCCATTTTTCTTACGTCGCTCCGCTTCGTCGCGAGTTTTCGCTTTTTTGCGTTTTCATCTGTTATCTCATTTTTTTCTCCATAAAAACTAAGCTCGTGCTCTGCTTTCGAACTAATTACGCAAGTAAAGATCTAGAGTTAGAGAATTCATTAAAAAAAATGAAATAAAACAGAGTAACGAAATAGTAAATAGAGGGTACGAACTAGGGAATAATGATGTAGAGTAAAGTATAAATGAGTAATAATTATTAATTAGATGCTAGTATTAATAGTAACGAACGATGACGATTAAACAATAGCGATAATTATAATAATAATAGTAGTAGTAGTAGTAGTAGTAGTAGTAGTAGTGGTAGTAGTAGTAGTAGTAGTAGTAGTAGTGGTAGTAGTAGTAGTAGTAGTGGTAGTAGTAGTAGTAGTAGTAGTAGTAGTAGTAGTAGTAGTAGTAGTAGTGATAGTAGTAAGTAATAGTAGTAGTAGTGATAGTAGTAAGTAATAGTAGTAGTAGTAAGTAGTAGTAAATAGTAGTATTAGTAAATAGTAATAGTAAATAGTAATAGTATAGTAGTAGTAGTAGATAGTAATAATCGTGAGTAATAAAAAAAAACAAATACAGAAAGGAAGAAACGTCGGAGAGTTAAGAGGGTAGGGCGACGCAAACGCGGAACGAATAATAATTAAAAACAGAAAAGTAGAACGACGCTAAAAAAAAAAATTAACGTTACGGAAGCCAACGTACGGGTTTTGTTTGTAGAACGTCGATGAGAAAATGCTCGTTCGAAGAAGGTGTCTGTTTCTGTGTGTGTGTGTACGTATGTGTATACGTGTGACGCGTCCGCATCGCAAGACGCAATGAAAGACGTCGAAAGACCCGTCCCGGAAGCGGCCGTAGCACTATCTATACGCGAACAAAGGTTCAAGGACAACTACAAACACGATCACAATGCGTTTCGAACCGAGAAAATTCCCGCTGCCCCTTCCGCTCGAGACCTAAACCTATCCCCACCCGCGACTGGACCGGGAAACATTTATGCGAACAATCATTGTCTGCATGCAAGAACGATGAACAGAAGTGCAAAAACTTTCGCCGCATTTAATAAAAGAGAGAAATACCTTTTTCTCCCGTAAGTGTAAACGCATAAAATCCCCTCGGTCCGGCCGTGATAATCCTACACTATTTCCGTGAAAAATGATTGACAATTTTTTTTAGCAAGTTCGAACACAGGAGGGCCTCTCTACAAGTCCTTTACGATCTCCCCACTTCCTGTTTCCCCCACTCTCTGCTACTCGCGGCGGTCGCGCAGCGTGGTGGGGATGCTTACTGCCACTCTCAGCTGCCCCCACGCTCTTCCTACGTTCACGAGGCGTGGTGGGGGACGGCGGCCGGCTTGTAACCGAGTGATCTCGTAGAGAGGCAGCCCTGTACTTCGCATGTTCCCTTCCTCATCGTACTGATATCACATTGGCGAGTTTCTCGGGGAGCGGAAATGAAAACGGAAACGCGTTAGGGTCACTTCCGGGGCCGCCTTTTTATGCGCGTAAACTCGCATAACTCGGAAAAATACTTTCTGCAGGGAGGCTCTGTAATTGAGGTATAAAAATCGTAGTAGTAAATCGTGTATAATAAATCGCGTCGTGCCGAAAGAAGACACGTGGAAGAGCGATCGGTATGTGCCCATACTTCTGCCGAATATGTGCGCCTGTGGCTCTCTGTGTCCTCGGTGTACGTGTGTGTGTGTGTGTGTTTGCGTTGATTTGCGCGAGCGTGTAGGCCTGTGTGCGTGTGGCTCAGTGTGTTTGTGTGTATAAATGCAAACCGGTGAATAGGTGAGCGTCGGTGTAAATGCTTCATATAGGAATCATCGGTCGACATTGAACTATACATTGATCGAACACAGCTGAATCCTGTTACGATCGACCATCGGCGCTGCGATCCCTGGGATCCTCTATCGGGTAAGATCTAGGATCGTCGAGGATCTGCTCGCTGACGATAGATCGGTCCTTGAGGAAACTGGCTATCTAAACTCCTGGTACGTGAGATTCCCTTCGAGTCAACTGATACACACTATCTACCTAGAAATCCGAACCTTGAGATCTTAGGCCTTGGGGTCTAAGCCTAACTCGTCTAACTGAACTCCTCGCTTTCTCGAGAGTACCGCGTAATTCAGCGAATCCATGAACTGAACTGGGGAGAAATACAAAATGTTGGCACTGACAGGTGTGTACGTGCGTGCGTGCGCGTGTATGTGTATGCATGTATTTTTGTGTCTACAGGTGTGAGTCGGACAGGGTCCGGAACAGCGTACAATTCAATAGCGAGCGATCGCGCGCGGTGAGAGCCGATTCTTTCTAGCTTCTGTCTCCTCCGCTTTTTGTTCTTTTTTTTTTGTTTGTTTGTTTGTGCTGGGAATTGTTTTAACACTCCCCCACCCCACTGTCGTTTAGCTACCTAATCTCATCGCGACGAGAACTAATTTCCTAATCGAACCAACTACAAAAGAGCTTAACCATAAAAACGCCCGCCTTGACAATTGATTCTCGCAGTAAATGTGGTTCGCTTGTTCCTCGTACAAAATGAAAAAATTGATTTGTCTTGCCGGAGGCGAGCTGATTGTGACTTGCAACGCAATTCCTGGCCCACAATTGCATCCCCGTTAATTGTCCCCCTCATGTCTGACTTGAACATTCGATTTACCATGGAACAAAGGTCAGAAGAATACTATCCTTCAAGATTCCCAGTGGGAAAAAAAAACACGGTGGATTCTCGTTGCTGATCTTATAGGCTGGCTTCAGCTCGGACAGACCAAAATTATGGATTTCAATTGTTAGGCCTCTCAGTTAGGTCGTGGGACAACGGGTCTCTGATGGATAGAGACACACTGGCTGAATTTAGGCTAGGTAAAAGTTAGATCTAAGTTAGGCGTCGTCGGTTGTAAGTCTTGACTGTATTCGGGTTAGATATAGTTGCAGCCTATCGTAGATGAAGCCAGCTGTCGTCAGCAACCTATTGGAACAATTTCTAATAATGTCCACACCCCCAACCGGAAGTCCCGAAGACAGGTAGCTATTTGTCTCTCGCGGAATACTGAGAACTTCGAACGGCGACGGTTCTCCACGCAACCAGGTGAACAGCTGTCTTTAGCGATCAGCATGAAGAACTGCCTCCGTCGTCAAGGACCGCCTACGGGAAATGGCCTAATCGAGAAGGAAATACTGGAAACGACCTGTACATCGACGACCAGAGGACGTCCTGAACGAAGGATTGTCGGACTCGTAGCGCTAGAAACGAAGTGTCAGGAAGCCACTGGTTTTTGGGGGCAGGCAAGAATACGAACAGAGGACGCGCGACACGTCGTACTAGAAGAGGCGACGCGAACAAACCGAAACTGGTTTTGTTTTTTTGTGTGTGAAACGAGGTGTGCGACGCGAGGAAGGATAATCGACAGCTTTTTTTTTCTCCGATGGCTCAAGGATTCGCATTTCCTGTTCTTCCCTGCGAGAGAATGATATCGATACAGAGAGTCGAGTGATTGTCGTTTAACTATACATAGTACTCGTTTAAATTCTGGAGGCTTAATTAGAAAGGGTTCGCTACACGAGATCTCTAACACGCTACATTGTTTTTTTGTTTCATCATATCATCATCGTCTTCGTCATTATCATCTTCATCATCATCAATCATCATTGCTCCTCGCTACTACTGTCGCGCGGCTCATGTGTCACAGACCTGTCTCGAAGTGTCTCGACCGTGTTCTTCGTGTCTCCGATTCCACCTGGTCGACTTAACAACTAATTAGATAAATCTCTAACGGTGATCCGACGCTAACTATTCCGGGGCTGTTGCCCGTGGTCTCCTTTAAAAAAAAACACACACACACACAAAAAAAACAAACAAAAAACGGGAGTACCGTATCATCCGCGCGACCCTATATACACGAAAAAATGTTCGCTTAATTAACTCGATCGTCAGACGCGACCCTGAAGACGACCACCCTCTCAAAATTCGTCGCAACTGGTACCAACGTTGAACCGGTTAGGTCTTCAGGTCTCGACTGATCGCCCCCCCCCCCCTCCCGTTCGAATCAGATTGTTCCGCGGCTGGTTGGCTGTCCTGGTCCGAGGACACCCTCCAGAGCCTCGTTTGATCCTAGCTGAACCACGCGGGGTCCTATCGGGGTCTGTCAAGTAGGTGTCGTGTTACACGTCGGGCCTCGAAAGGTACGCCTCCTCCACCGACTTCTCGGCGCCGATTAACCTCGTTCTGACTCTCTCTCTCTCTCTTCCTCGGCTTTTCTCCGCTCTCCGATTGACGATGCATCGATGTTACAACAGCGACAGCGAGATTCTAACGATCAAATAACGGATAATAGAGCGATCGAGACACCTACGTTGGCCCGGTTGCCGGACGCGGACCTCCACAGCGGGAAGTTTCTCGACCACGCGAAAAGGAGGTCCGAAACCAGCATGGGGGGCCGTCATCAACGGTCTAACGTGGCTTCCATGGAAGAGGAAAGCAGGCAAAAGAAGATCGTGGAATCACTCGGTCAACGGGCACACCAGCGAACACCCACCAAGTCGGAGGATCCTAAACAGAGAAGCCTCGAACCGAGTCCCAAAGTGTTGAAAAAGAATGGCTCCTTTCGTTGATATGTCGAGTCCCTCGAGGACGATGGTAAGAGTCCCCCTAGCTAGTAAGTAGCTAACTGGGTACCGGAGATAGGCGCCGGGACAAGACCTGGACCACATACTTCTCTATCGATTTCTACAGGTCTGGAGACACCTTGGGACCGGTTCGTTGGCTCTTCCAGCGAACCTGTCAGCCTCCACTCTAGCCTACGAACCTACGCCATAGGTATCCTGGCCGACAGGATCTTCTCTCGGAGTTTGCCTCTCTCCACTCTGCTTGACCCTGTGTGTCTTTTAAACGCTTTCGCCTCGTAGGAAAAATTAAATACTCGCTTAAGTCAACAACCGGCACCGAACTGGTTCCGTTTTGTTCGCTCCCTCCTTCCGATCCAGAAGAAATTTACGGTGATCGGGTACTCGGCCCTGAATCGTCGTCGCGTTCAACAGGAGGCAGAGGCTTATCGATTGGATAAGGACCCGTTTGCTTAGACGGCTTCAGGGCTAGGCCCGGATTTTCTTAATCCCGGTTCGAACGACGCCTAAGGCCCCGATTAGGCAAGCAGACAGTCCTGAACGTCCAACGATATATTTTACACAATTATACCGACATAATTAATTTTAATCCTAATCTCTACACGCGATATATCTCACTCTCATCGAGACTCGTACACCACTTTCATATCGTTCATTCTCACTCTCTCCAGACTACTCACTCCGATGCATTTTCTTTCTTTCTCTCTCTCTCTCTCACTCTCTCTCTCGCTCTCTTTCATTCGTACTCCTACCGCATATACAATATATTCATTAATAGATTAATCTTTTCTCATCTAATTCATTACATAATCCGTAACGTCGATAACCCTAGACTTATCAGTTCTTAATAAAATATAGATTATTGGGATGCAGTCGCCGCGCACTTTTTGGACACACCTGTTACAATGCTATATATATATATACACATGCATGTATATTTAAATATAAATGCATATATATGTATATTATGTAAGAGATATACGTAGAGTGTGAGTGTACGTATTTGTTTGTGTATGTTTTGCGTTTCCATTAACCTGATTTTGCTACATGTTCGTGTTCGAATGTTATTTTTTTTTGTTTCTGTTCCTTTACATACATGCCATCGTGTGTGTCTGTTTATTTAACATTTTACTATAGTCACTAATAACCTCTGTAGGCTAAGCTTCGTCTACTGCGTGGCTCGAACCAGACCCCGAATTTCCTTGGTCCGAACAGTTTTTTTTTTTATTCATTTTGCTCAGGTTTTGTTTGGAGATTCAACTCGATTAACGGTGTTCGACGTCGTTCTACTTTTTTTTTTGCTTGCTCCATGTTCGGGGAAAAAAGGGATCGTACATTGATCACGCTCAGCGTCTGACCCTTCGGGACTCCGAACGTTACTGTTCATAGCTGGTAGATTGTCACTCAGGGAATACTTTGTACTTGGAGCTTCTCGCGGCGGTCTTGTTTGACGAGGTTTGACGTGGTTCGACGCGGTACTGATGAGATCTGATTGCTTGATTGTCACAGTTTTATGCTTCCTTTGGGCTCGCGGCGGAACCATGTGGCTTGGTCTGAACAGCTCCCGAATGTTTGACGATGTTTGGCAAGCGACCAGGTCGCCGGATCGCAGTGGCTCGATCCTGGTGTAACGGGAGATATCGGAGGAGCTGTGGGATCGTTCAAGTATAGCCGAGTGTGATCTACCAAATGATCGATCGATCGTCCGTAAAGGGTGGAATGGGAAGAGTGTTCGTGGTGCGTCCGTTGGGATCTATTCGAATGAACGTAGCACTCGCGGCCACTTCGAACGACGATCAGAGCAATCGAGAGAGTCGTCTTGCCGTTTGGTCTCTATAGTATATAAAAATACGTCGTCTATATGAGGAAGTTACGTTGAATATGTATACATATATATATATATAGTATATTAGAACAACTTTTCTAGAATTTCGCAAGGAGTTTACGTTGGTCTGGAGAAATTTCGGAGCCTGAGTATCCGCGACACCATGTAGCGAGTGCTGGCTATCCCAACCCTCACCTCGGCCCCCCTCAACCCAGCTAATGATATACTCAATCTAAATCGTCCACAGGGTGTCTCCTAAAACCTCGACGAACACAGTCAATCCGCCACAAACCTGATCCAACAATCAACAAACATCCACAAAAAAAAGAAAGAAAAAAAAAATCATACAAATTGATCTAAAATTTGCTGACAAGTTCTATTACCCAGAAATAATACAAATTCATTGTTCGAAATATCGGGGACGTTCGAAATGATTCAACTTGAAATCGGACACCCTGTGGATAATCTACAACCCGGTACGGCTGGCCCGTTTGATTCACCGAATTGATTATCTTTTTCTAAAGCTTTCACTACTGTCCCTCGTTTAGAAATCGATTAAAAGTATCATCTCTCATTTTTTTTTGCGCAAACAAGGAGAACAACCCCGTAGAGGCAGTCCTCCTAAAATTAAGCGAAACAAGTGGAAATCATTGTCATCGCAATAAACGCTGAAGATCTTTAACCCTCCGGGTTTATAATTTGAAAAATTATTTCACACTGGTGAAACACAAAATGGCAAGATTATTTTTCCAATAAATAATTCTGTCGTTTAATCCCCTTTGGATCAACATGGACGCGAAACAATTGTACGAAATAACGGGTGTATGTGCGCGTGTTTGTGTTTATGTGTGTGCGCGCGCGCGTGTTTGATCAGGTGTGAACGGGAATGTGTCGAGAAACTCCTAGAGAACGTCGGTAAAATCAACGCAGAGTGGTAACGCCGGACGGTGGGGCCTCGTTATCATTATTTTTTTTTTTAGAAATTCGAGATCCCACAGAGGCCCGGCGACGTTTACAGGCATTTCAGGTACGCTTACGAGACATTGTGCCGGAAATACTATTGTGCGGGAGGCCTTCAACTGATTCCTTCGCGCCGAAGTGGTTGCTAACCGAGAGCAACGACGAAGATCGGGGCCCACAGTTATCGTCAACGAGAGATGTTCGTTAGTTTTGTGCTATTCGTGGCGATCAGCGCGAGACAATTGAAAGAGCCTGTTTTAATACTTAAAAAGAAGAACCTTAACGTAGAAGACAACACGATTCACTGCGAGGCAATCGATTCGAACGACGATGTCCATTTGATCGCCACAGGTGCGTCCACCATCCTTGAAACCAATCGATTCATCCAACTAAGATAATTTTTGTTAACAATGAAAATTTTCTTTTAGAAAAGTCCCAGGCGTTCCCAAGGACATCGACGATACAAAAGATCGCTGGGAAAACAAAAGCCTATCCCCAAGTGTAACTCACAGAAAAAAAGTGTCCTTGAACCCAACGAACCGAAAAACAGGAACGTGTGTGTTCGTGTATACCCGGTGTGAACGTGGTGTGACGAATCAGCGTCTCGCACGACGGACGCTTCCCCTCCTTGTCTCGGTAGAATCTATAAATGCAGTCGTCAGATTAAATAATGTAAATATATCGGAGATTCGAAAGACAGATCATAGATGCAAAGACTGGCCCCTTCGCTCATGCCGGCTACTCGCTACGTCTCTACCGATTGGTCGATTCTCACTCCCCACGACCGCTCAGGATTCGTCCCTTGGCGATCTAGATCCTACATTGCTGCCATCGCTCGGGGTTGTTAGAAGATAGTCTGTTTTGAGGGCTGGCAGGACCTCTGGGCGGTTATTGGTGGAGTTAGCGTGACCTGGGGATGTGCTAGGACAGTTATCTGAAGCCGGGTGGTTCGTAGGAATTTGATCAGGATCTGAGTAGATGGTAGAAGAGCTAGCAGACCCTTCAGACTGTCAAAGGAGCTATTCCAGTTATCACCGATCCAAAAAAAACGATGCCGAGGAGCCGAATCCTGAACAGCTGACGGAGAGACCCCCTCCTAGAATTAACGGCTAGCCTACTTTGGCACAAACAACACTGCCCGGGCCGGCACTCGCTTTATAAATATATTTTTTTGTAGTTTTCTGTTTATTTGTTTCTCATACCTCGCCTCGCAATTAGTCTCTTTCTCTCTGGCTCACGCAACAGCACTCGCTCGCGTCCTCGCATCATTTTCTCGATGCTCTCGCACGCATACACAGCCATAACCACCATACATCCACGTCACCTTTCACGCGCTTTCCCACCGCTACCTTTCTACAGTCGATACGTATATTAATAAGATTTAATTGACTCCAACAGAACGTCGAGTAGACAAAACTTCCGGGCGTCCGTTGTCACGTCGCGACGACACATGGGAGTGCTTGTAGTATCCTGATGTGTCGGATAGATAAGTGGCGTCCCACGGTCCCGTCGCGACGTCCCGACAGAGGGCCAGTTCATCACGACGCTACGACACTACTGATAAATTTGTTCGCATGGTGGCGCGAGGACTGTGCCTCTTGGCTCTCACGTCATATATGTCTCATCTTGAGTAAGGTGTACCGTTTAAGTGTCCGTGGGAGGTGCGTCTCGCGCGCGCGAGTAGAAAACTCGTCCCTCTTCGTTCATCGGCCAGAAAAAAAACGTCCCCTCGGTTTCACATTAATATAGTATATATTCATATATATAATATATTTACGCTCTGCGGTGTAACGGCTACGTGTATCATAGAGTGTTTCATCGTTTTCTTTCTTTACCTTATTATTATCATTATACGACACCAGCGAGTTTCAACATCATTCAAAAACACAACAGACCTCTCTCCCTCTTTCTCTCGCTCTGTCTAGCTCGCCCTCTGACCGGATTCTGGCTAAACGTCACCTATAGCGGGGGTGGGCGACCCTAATCGCGCCGCCTGCCGACAGGAATGCTTGGAGATCAGGAACTAATTCGTCAAACCGGATCGAAACAAACGAGGTCGAACCGTCGTGATCCAGGCGTTCCAGAAATACCCCCCACCACTGATACAGTCCCCCCACCTCTCTCACTCTCTCTCATTCTACGCATGTACAAACTTGTTCTATCTCTTTTTTTTTTTGTTTAATTAGCGATATGTTTAACGGTTCACTCCTTCCTCCTTGTCAATATACGTGTGTGGTTTTCACCCTTATTTAATTACGATTAAAGATTCTACACAATCCTAAGCACCTATCAGCTAAGAAACCTGCGTCTCAGTGTCTGTGTACGCGTGTATGTGTGCGTGTGTGTGTGTTGTCGTTCGAGTCTGCGCGGTTATGTTTCGAGCATGCGTGTTTATGTCGGCGTGTGTAAATGTGTTCGAGATTATTGTTTGCTCGTGTTCGTGTACGTTTGTGTGATTAATACTTATCGTCGAACATACAAATTATAAAAATACCACCCGCAACGACGTACGACAGCGTTAACGATCCCGCAACGTGGCCAGTCGAGCTAAATACACGATCGAACCCGATAAATGTCGACGCCGATATCTAGTTAGGATACAGCCGTCGAGAATACTGAAGGTACACTTTATCAGAGACGTGGAGGAGAGAAAACAGAATATCAAGTGTCTGTCGACGGAGAAAAGAATCGAAAGAAGAATCGGGTGACCCACGAAGAAGCACCGGCTGCGACGCGTGGCGTTGCAGAAACCTTGAGAGCTGCTCGCGCCTCTCCCCACCAGTCGACCACATGCAGAGACACCGCGCAGCCGATTGGCTGGAAGGAGAGTGAGCGCGCGCGCGCGCAGGCGCCTCTCGCGAAAACTGCTTAGGGGTCCCATTCACAATCAGCCCTAACAATTAAATCTTTAGTACCCGACAATTAAGCCGTTCACTGGAACCGCGACAAATCCCCGCTACTATCATCACCGTCATCATCATCATCATCATTATCATTATCATCGTCGTCGTCTTCACTCATATCATCGGGTACCCCCCTACTTTCATTCTTGCTTTCGTTCGCTATACCTCTCTCGCTTCTTTTTGTTGTCCTACACTGTGTGCACGTCGCGCTCACGTGCCGACCGCAAAAATCGCCGCGACAATCGTATCTTTCTCTTACACGCTAAACAAAGACGCTCTTGAATATCTTCGATTCGATTTTCACAGGGAGACACTACGGTCGTCGTCCCCACAAGATCTGTTTTCTTGTGTTTTTCTTTTCCCATAATTTTTTCGTTAACTTTAAAAATCCTTAACACGTTACTCAGTTTGAACGTGTAGTTCGCTCGGCCGCGACCGGCTTAGCGCGTCACGCTTGTAAAATATATAATATATATTTATATGTATATATATAATATACCTTATGCTTTAAAGATTAACTCTGTACAAAGAGCCGACGCGGGGCTCTTCACCGAGTCCCTCTCTTCGTACCCATTTCTTATCGTTTTCTTATTTTGTTTTTTTCTTTTTTTTGTTTAATCCTAGTCTCTCCCTCCTCCCTTCAGAATACTCGTGCGTACGCCTCTCGCATGTGTGTATAATAATATGTGTCTCTGTTTCGTCAGACGCGGGAGACACGCGGGGTACTCCCCTCTATCTATCTCTCTGAACGGTTCTGGCTTTCAATTAAATCGTTCACCGGTTCGCCACGCCGGTTTATTCATCATATTCGCTGCCTGGAAAACCAGCACCGGTTCTCGAATACAGAGTCCGCTTTTACTTTTCGCTTAAAACCCCTCCCCCCTCCAACCCTTTTGCAAATCCCATCATCCCCTGCTCCCCCCATTCGCGGTTCCTCCGTCTTCGCAGCCCTAATCCTTTTTTGTGTTCCAGAGCGTGCCACGCGGGCCACGGTGTGTTTACCTGTATGTGTGTGTGTGTTTGCGTTTGTTGTGGAACCCCCTTATTAGCGTCTAATCGGATCGAATGAGAAAAAACATAGAAACGGATGTACACAAATTACTCGTCGGGCACTCTCCCCCCCAATGGGGCGAGAGCACCTTTCTAGTCGTGTTCGCGTTCGGGCCCCCGAAATTGTGTCTCGGGGGTACACCAAGAAGCTCGGCGTTTTGTGGTTCCCATCAATCCACGGAAGGCGGCTTCACTCCCGCTTCCTGTATATTTTGTTTTTGTTTTTTTTTTGTCATGCTGCGCGCGCTTCGCCTTTTCTCGGTTCCTCTCGCTCTATCCCATCCAATAGCACGATATACAATTGTTGGCCGGTCAATGGGGTTGCAGCATTTGTAGGAACGGATGAGCAACGGACTGGACCCATCCCGCGAATCATCAGTCATACACTGCGCCGGGTGACCAAAAGGGGACTAGGGCGTAGGGCTGGTACCACTGCCGATCGTTTGGTTGTGATTCTTGTTAGATGTTGCTCTTGGAGAATGATACTCTCAGGTGGTTGGATTCGCTCAGCTGGTAGTTGTGCATTTTCTGGAACAAGGCGGCTGTTAGTCGGGCACTCGGGTGCTAAGCTAGGCCTAGGTCTGTGCTGCGCCCTAGCGATTACCGAGCTACAGGACCTTCTTCGAAAGAAATTAGTTCCGCTTGGGAACCCAGAGATTTTTCGCTATATTATATCCAATCCTGCTCATTTTGTCGAGAAAATTCCAAATATCGAAGTCCCAAACCGCGGAGTTTACTCGTTAAAAAGTTATCAGCGTCTAAAGTTCATTAATCATCGCTGTCTTTGACAGATGAGGACGCCACCATATTGGTAACTGCATTGCGTCGCCACTCGTTCAACTACGCGCAACAGTTCCCTACTTATCAATATGGCGGCGCCCTCACCTATCCGAGGACAGCACTGGCCGAGACTGTGAACTTATTGGGCCCCCAGTTGCACTGCTAGTTACCCAGGCGCAATAAGGCTTTATCGACGGTATAAAATGATTAGGATACTCACGATCAGAGCAGTGACAGCGTCGTCCATGCTAGGCATCTGTATGAGGGCCATTTTCCTGTCTTTCGGGAAGAACTTGAAAGCCTTCACGGTGAAGCCGTTCTTAGTGAAAGCATCCCTGATTTCCTCTTCGGTGACAGTGTTACTAAAATCATCGCAGTGTGCCGTTAGCGAACCGATAAAACTGTGACGACAGTCTCGATTGTTGACCGTGGGCGGGTGGGGCGGAGGGAGGTGTCAGATTGTTCGGGAACGTCACTTACGGAATATTTGATAAATGCAAAGTCGCGCTCGGTGGATAGATGTTTTGATAATTCTTCGAGCCAGGTTTCTTGAATCGGTGAAGGGGACTGTTGGTGTAATCCTTCGTCAAACCAGCGTCCGGCTGACCCTCCTTCGGCAACTGAACAGTTAGATGCTTGCTGAGCATCACTTTGATCTGCTTCCCAAACACTCTCAGCTTGTCCATGTGTGTCAGCGCTATAGTCGCAAGGAAGAGACTTTCGTGAGAAATACGTTTGCGGTACAGAGATTCCGTTTGGTACTCGAGATGAATTTCGGACCAAGAGGAGTTTGCACGTCGGCCCGTTGTAATTACCTAAGTGTGCCTGATGGGGTTCGGCCATCTGAATCAGTGCCGAGTCCTTCTTGTTGTAGAGAATCTTCACACGCTGTACATCCCCGTAAACGCCTACATGCACAACACGCAAACATCACCTTTAGTCAATTCAAATGGCTAACCACGGGGCTAGATATCTTATGGCGGTTGTCTAAGGACCGTCGAAGATGATCGGGACAATAGATTCAGTCGACCGAGACTGGGGTATGATCGGACTAAGATCTTGGGGCATGCAACGAGACGATCGGCTCAGCTATCATTGTGGTTCGAACAGGGTCAAACGTAGTCAAACATGATTTGCTTTGGTGTGAAAAAATTTCGAATTTCTTTTGCTCGACAGAAACAAGATCAGAGCTGAACCGATCGTCTACCGAGAAGTGAGCACCTATGGAATTACGTAAAATAAGCGAAAGCTTCTGTAATATTAAGGTGTCTGGAACTGATATTAATAAAAATATTAACGAAACGAATTTAGAAGAGATGCTTGGAAGTAAAGAACATGAAATAATAATAATAATAATAACAACAATAATAATAGTGATGTGTCGCTTAGGTGGACGATGATTTTCGATGAACATGACATGGGTGGAATATATGTGATGGAATGAAATAGCTGTAGTAATAAAATAAGTTGAAGTGACGAAAATATCGGGGAAAAATATAAACGTTAAACGAGAATGTCAGAAAACGAATGAAACATAAATAAAAAAAAAAAAATTGAAAAAAAACCTTCTCTATACTCATATACACGTGAGTGACAATGATCGAGATATCTGTATTAATAAAAAATAAAATAAAGTGTGAAAGAGAGAGAAAGAGAAATGAAACACATCCAACGAAAAATTCTACTATCAGAATAGAAAGAAAAACATTTTCTGCGACATGACAATGTCGACAGTGACGATATCGTGATAGCGATATACTATATTTTTGCTGTTCGTGTATTTTTTCTTTTTTTTGCTCGATATATGTAACCGTGTGAATCATTCATTCCGCGCGAATGAAAAAACAAAAGAGGCGTAAAAAGAAGAAAAAAAAAATTTGCAAACTCGATTGTTCTTTCTCTTCACTCTCCGGGAAAAACGCTACCAAACACGCGGAAACACGTGGAAAAATCGTGTCGGTCTTTTTTCTCGGTGTGTGTGTTATGTTTTCGTGTGTTTGTGTGTGCGTTGGTTTGACGGTGTCAGTGTGTCCACGCATGTAAATATAATAATTAATAATGTAATATAATTAATAATATAAATGTAGAGACGTACCAAACAGGGTAAAGAGAGCGTCAGGCGTGACCATCTACACAGAGAACAGACAGAGTCCAGTCAGTAGTCAGCGAGTAAAATAGGATTCAATGTAATAGTGTTGGCACGCACACAAGTTTCACGGTTCTCATGCCTTCGTTTTAGGGGCTTTCCAGACCTTTCGCTGATCAAAAACTCCATTTCGAGTCGCGTCCCGGCAATCGACTTGAAAAAAAAATCCTCAACCCGATTCCGAATGAAATTTTACATGAAATTCTACAAAAAATATTTCTGTCGACAAGAAATTGTTCAAGAACCGCCCCGCCACCACCTTCTTCTATCATAGAAGCAGGAGGTGCGAGTACAGAATTATTTTAGTTAATTTTCCGTCTCGGCGAAACTGTGTGTAGGACACACGACGTTTAATGGAAGTCCGATGTTTGCGTACACGTTACGGAGGTTAACGAGGCACGCAAATGATATCGTTACGTGCGAATAAAAATTTCCCGAGTATATTCGCCGTGTCAGCGTTGGTAACCCCGTCGAAGGGAAAGAGGTAAGCGCGGAGACGCGACCCGCAAATGCGCCGACAGTACACACACGATACATGTATACGTCAGCGGCAGCGAAAGAGCTGGAACTCAGTTTTCCGGTCGATTTTCCTTCGGCTGTCAGCCCTCCGCGATCGTGAGAGGAGGAAACAAGTACAGAGAGAACAGACAGAGCGACAGAGTGAAGCAGAGAAACAGCCGGGACCTTCTCGTCAATATGAATCCCTCGTGGTTTTGTCGTTCCTCGTAACGCGGGAATGATTTTCGCGAAAGGTTCAAAAAAGAAGAAAAAAAATATAGAGGGAAGGTATAGGAGAAAAAAGATACAAAGTATACAAAAGTAGGGAAAAGTATACATGTAGATATACAAATATTGTATATATATATAGGTAGTATACTCGTATACGTGTCTGTTCGCCAGAGGAAAGAAGACACTGGTCGGAAGCTTGTGCGCGCGGCGCAACGATAGTAGTACACATAGTTATAGTACAGTAGTGACAATAGTTGCAGCTGCGAAGTGTGACGTCGACGCAGAGTCGCCGGATCAACGCTAGTCCCTCACTCTGCAGTTCCCCCTCTACGACGCTATTCCCCCCACCACGAACCTAAAGGACGGTGCATAAAGTGTACTCATGGATGCAGGGGGTCGAAGCAAAAGACGGAAGGGGGGTCGAGCTTTAAAACGTCCTTCGGCGGTTAAAGTTCAGTCATCTTAGCAGGCAAACCTAGTGCTGCCATCTGTCATGCCGCGGTACATTTTACTAGTAGGTTTGCCCACCAAGATGCCTGAACTTGAACCACAGAAGGACGTTTTAAAGGTCGACTCCCCTTCCCTCTTTCGCTTCAACCCCGCAGAACCAGGCGCCGCCCTTTAGGTCCATGCCTCCCACGCTTCCGCCACGCCCAGTCACGTGACTTATCCGGCACTGGCAGAGCAAGACATTCCCCTCGATTCGAGTAAATTCCCCTCATCCGGCGACCCTGCGTCGACACACAGTTTTCTAAAGAGGTGCCTATCGTTTACGGCTGTACGGTGTTCGTTAAGTGCAAGTAGATTCAAACCTAACCTAGACCTGAGTAGATTCAGGGTTTTGTTAGGTATGAGTAGATTCAGGTCTAAGGCTAGGTTTAGGTCTTTCGAAAATTGATACATCGCGTGTCTCCGAAAAAAATGATTCGTTCGAAATATTGCTGTTCGCGTGAACGAAAGACACCTCTTGGGAAGTGGGGACCCGTAGCCAGCAACGCTACAGCTCGCTCAGGACAGAGAATGGTGACGTTCGGAACGATTTCTATATATGTGTTTCGAGAATGAGTGGTTATAAAGGGGTCGTTGATAAGATATAAAGGGCTCGTGACGTAAGAGGGGTGGCATACGCATCGAGACTACGAGACTCCTAATTGCCAGATATTACACTCGCTCGATACCATTGGTTGTTCGATAGTTTTCGCGGGAATGAATTAATTAATAATAATTTTGTGCTCGCAAGGTGATTGCACAGGTGGACGGTGTGTTAAACACGGTGACCAGAGTATCGAGGACTGTTCGACAAAAGGAAGCTCCAGTCAAGGAATGGAGAGACTGCAAGGGTTGCCTACGTAGCACTACGTTGTAATCGTATCGTAGTAGTTGCGTAACTTTCGTTGCATACGTACGTACCTAAGCCAGTATCGTGTAACATAGGCGAACACCGAGAGAAATGGCCTCACGTTTAAATAATCGTCGCATAAAAGAAAAAAGAAAAATAAATTTGTATCGATTCGCGATCGACGGTGATTGAAACGTGACGATACACTTGAAACTGATTGCCGCGGACTATTCCCGATAAAATGATTTCACCATTTCTCTCGGTATTGAATGAAAATTAGCCTGGAGGATACACAGAGCTCATCGATTCTCGAATATATCGATCCACATCGACGTTCCGCGCCCTCGGAATAGGGATGAATAAAAAGCCACGAAGGAAGCCTCTTTTGTTATGCGAGACCCGACGCGCCCGACAAGATTTTCTCTCGACGATTCGAAAACGAAAATGAAATAAACGAAAATTCACCAAGCGAGAAGAAAGTTCAAATTTTATAAACACGTTCGTGATATTACAGGAATTTGGCAAATTGCCGGCGCAACGTAGTCTCGCATGTAACACGAGAATCCTCTCTTCGTGCTTCGGTCTCGGACCCCCGTGTAATCGAGACGCTAATTTCGTAACGAATCAGGCGAACATGTCCGTCGGGCAGCACTTACCTCTTCGTTCAGGTTACTGACGAGCAACACGGCGGAGGTTTGCGCATTGGTTGGCACACGCACCCCAAGACCTGCGGCGCCGAGAGGGAAACCGCCGAGTCCAGCCAGGCCTCCAGCGGGTGGAACCCCATTGTAGGGACCCGCCAAGGGCGAGGGCAGACCGTGCATGGCTGCAAAGGGCGTGGGCAGCACACCCGGTGCCCCTGCAATGGACTCTACTTCAGGAAATTTACAAGGTGTCGTTAGAATCGTTTGTCGGCCTTCGTTCAAGTGTGGTGCGTACTATTTTAATTTACAGTCTGGCCTTGGTAATCGTTTACACTGGCCTACCGAGAGCACACAGCTTTGCAGCGAAATGTACAGAAAATTATTAGCAGAATAGTTAGGTTAAAAAGAAAAGTCAAGTTCCCTTCCATGATGAAGGCCCACCACGCGGTGTTGCGGAACATCTGTACATTTTTCTGCAAATCGCAATTGGCAGCAAAATACACACAGCCTGTAGGCTCAATTATTTTACTTATGTAACGCAGCCAGAATTTATATAATTTTTTCATTGTCGACGGCCCGTTGCGTTGGGAATACCTGTACATTTTTTTGTTTTCTACGAATTCACAATTGCCAGCAGATTTATTATCACTTCGGTCGACAAAGAAAAAATTATACAATAGATCTTTTTCGTTGGCGAAAGCCCATGGTATCGATAACCACTGCACATTACTCTACTAAGCACAGTTGCAAAATATACACGCAATATGGGCTTAATTGTAAAGCTGAATTAATTTGATTTAGCTAACGTAGCAAATAGATCGAGTAAATCAATTTGTATCGTGACGAAAGCCCATGGTATCGAGAACTCCTGCACTCTGATCTAGTAAGCGTAAATCGATAGCAAAATATACAGGACATATCACAGACAAGACACAGAGAACTATATGTATATAGGCCAAACTTTCCTATTCATCTACTACAGCACAAAATCACATAAAATCAAATCTGTCTATCCCATGGTGAAAGCACATGGTGTATTGACAACCACTATGGGATATAAAAAAATTTTTCGGTCCATGGGCTTGCCATGCTCTTATCGGTCGTAATGAAACGTGAAAAATTTTGAGTAGCTATGATTCGTACATTCTTTTCATGTCAAGGTCGTCCACTGTGGGCTTTCGCAGCCTGGAGAGTAGTGAATCTATAGGTTCTTTCTGAACAAAATCTTTTGAGGCTCTAGAATCGAGGTGTATGTATATTAAACTCGAGAACGAACCGAGTACAATCAAGCTAATCGAACGAGAATTTCAAACAGTACTGTAAAAAGCTGTATTTCGTAGAGTTGAAACTTCGAGGCCATTCAGCATGGGCTTTCGCAGCCTCGAGCCCAATACAATATCGGCCACGACGACATTTCTCGACGAGTTTTCTCTTTCCGACCAGACTGTATCTAAATCGATAAATTCACTGATTCAATAGGTCAGATAATGAAAGTAACACAACATTTCAGAGTTAGTGGAAAGTTAATAGAAGCAACATGTTGAGACGACAAACGGTTGCTTTACGGAAACCAGTTTTCACCGCAGACGGTAATGAGAAAAATTCGCGGAATAATTACATACGGTGCAGCGATACGTGGACCAGCTGGAGAGGATGAATTTTCCCCGGGGTGGAGGTGGGGATGGGGAGGGGGGTCAAGATAAATATAAAAATGTTGGAAAATAAGGACGGCGCGGACGTGAGAAGGCGGTCCACGGCGAAAAGTCGAAACATTCGGTCGCATCGATCGGCGTGGTAGTATCCGTGTTCTCCCGTTGCAGCGCAATTAATTAATTTACCCGAGGAAATAATACCGTCTGACCGCACGCAATTCGATCCCGCTCGAAAATGGAGCTGAAAACGACCGGCAAATTGGAAGCAGGGAGACATGGCGGCGAGGCCGAGAGGCGGCCGAGGCCGGATCGAGCCGGGCCGGGTCGGGCCGTGCCGTGGCACTCTCGGCGCAGTCACGAAATAACAATTTATCATAACGTTCGAATGACAGAAACGGGTCGGGTATTGCTATTAATATAATTAATTCTAATGGACTGAACGCTGGGAAATCGCACGGCTAATTGATCGATCGATTCGCCGGTGCACCCCCGTCATCCCCCTCCGCCCCCTACCAAATCGATCCGCACCGGTGGTCACTGACTTCGTGAAAACATCGCGCGGAATGCCGAGGCACCATGTAAAATTTAATGGTGCATTTTACTCGATTCCGTAATCCGTTCCCGTCCGCTGCGCCCGGAATTGTTTGTAAATTTTCCTACATGCGTTCCCGTTCGTTCACCACCGCCATCCCCTCCCCCCGACCCACCCTCGTCGCCCACCGCCGCTTATTTTTTCCGCCGAAATAGAAAATCCGTTATCGGGGGTCGAATAGTTAACATTTCCGCGAACGGAAGACACGGCCGTTTATTAAATTTTAACAAAGCGCTCGGCCGGCAAAGCAATCGATCCGCGGCCGACGATCTCGGAAACGTAACGAATTGTAACCCGGATTCTAAGGAAGTGAGGAAATTTTTTTTTCTATTCCATCGAAATCAGAATAATTTCTCGAGACTTAAATCGTTCGCGGAATAGTGGACATTTGTTGTTGATTTATTATTGTCTCACGGTAGACAAAGGCCTAGTTTACACGCGCGACCAATGATCAAACGGAAGATCAGACGCGGAACCGTTCTTAGATCGCGGCCGTGGCTGTGATTAAAAGTAGACACATACACAGCGCGTTAACGAAAACACATTCCGCCTTCTGTTCTTCTTCTTCTTCTTCGACGGACGACGACGAGCGCGGGAGAGGACGACGAAAAAAAGAAAAGCAAAATAAAAGGAGGGAGAGGGGGGAATGTTTTAAAAAGCGAACCGAGCAGCAGCAGCAGCCCCGCGGGCTGATGCGAGCGGAGTAATGGAAACGCGCGGGATAACGGCGCACGGATGATGAAAATCCGGCGGAATTCAATTTTCATAATGAAAAAAACAGCCACGTTCTGGAAAGTTCCCGCTAAACTCGCCGGCCCCGGTTACTAACTTGTCCGGGGGAATTTAATTTCATAGATACTTCGCCTCGTTCGAGACAGTTGCTTCTTCGTTATTGTACACCGCAAGCGAGCGAGCGAGCGCGCGCGCTATTATTGTCGGGGTCCACCTAGCTCAGGTGTTAATTAAATTTTATCTTAACGACGCCCGTCCTGCCACGTCCGGCCGATGAATGGCGGGGGAGACTTACAAAGACGCCGGAAGTTGCTGTACAAAGGCTGAGATTCTGCGGGAATTGTCGAATTAGTTGGCCGTTCTCGGCGGGGGGAGTTTCAATAGAGAAATCTTCAAACCGTTCGTCGCGATCGTTATTTTTGCGTTAAAAATATTCCCCGTATACAATAACAAAATCACACCTTTGAATCCTGTATTCTCGCTCAACATCCGGGCGAAAAGAAAATTCCTATCTGTGAGTCTCGAAACTGATCCAACGCGATTTAATTGCGATTGAATACCTCTCTTTAAGGGATGGCAAAAAGAAATAAAATTATTTGTAACTCTGAAACGTTTTGCTGTTGGCGGACGAGAAATAATTTTCTTCTCTTTTTCGTTTTTTTTTTGTTTTCGTCGCAGACAAGACTGACATCATTGAATCGAAATGAAATTTAATCGATCTGTGCGAATCATAGCTACTCACCAGGTATTCTAGCGCGTGGCTGTGACCCAGCACCCATCAGCAACTGTGGAAGAAGCTCACCTCCAAGTGCAAGCGATGCAGCGTCCAAATTCGCGTCACCGGTGGGCAGCGTCGGGTTGGTGTAGTCCCTCGACTTGTCGTTATTGTATTTCACGTTCAGGTTCTGCATCTTGCTGTAGTCGATGCGCAGCGTGCAACAGGAATTGTAGATGTTCTGGCCCTCGAGCGACTGAAAAGGACAAGTACCAAACGACGTTGTTAGTTCGGCAAAATTTTTACGGGTTCGCACACCGAAAACCAGTTGGCGCAACCTGTCGGAATGCAATTTTTCCGCATAGCTGTGGAATAGAGTCGAAAAGGAATTGGAACGCGCAAAATTCGTTTAGGAATCAAATTCTTGTAAAATACTCTCGCACACACACGCGTATACACAGTTCGTGTAACGCAGTCGCAACGATGCGGTTAGGCTGGAAAGAGGCGGTCTAATTGTGTATGCAGGTTCAAGACTGCGTATGAATAGGTACATGCACACACAGCCCGGAGCATGTCCAAGCAAACCTAGCCATGTGTTTGACCTGCGTATGCACCGCTAACCGTGCATTGTTGAAGCATGCACGTGCGCCCGCGACCGGAGTACACGTTTCGCTGTATCTCTCTGTCGGCCATTTACACGGGCTAATGAATTTCATACATAATTACCGGACCGGTTGCGTACAGGTGGCCCGCGGCGTTACTCCAGGGTTAAGACTACCCCACGCACTATGCCCCCCTCCCGCTCTGCGTTACCCTTCCCGAGCGCCAGGAGATGAGGGATCAGGTTACCAGCGTTTGGGTAAAGAAGCGATCAAGAAGCTAAGTTCGGCCCGTAATACCGGAATATTTCACGCCTTCGATATACGGTAACTGGTGGTGCAAGCGAAAATAGGGCGATAACTGGTTCGGTAACTGGTGTGCAAGCGAAAATAGGGCGATTCTACATGAAAAAATAAGTCGAAAATATAGAATTGAGTTCTACTGATAGAAATTGTCTGACGCGTGTGATCATGGCCGACCTATTCTACTTCCTGCGTATACTAGAGCACGCGAATCCGATGGATCTTTAAAGTCGATTTTAACTTTCTTTTCGCTTGTATCTATTTCGCGTCCAGCGAAAATCGTTCCGCGAAAGTGCCGTTTCTCCCTCGCGTTGGTCAAACTATTTTTAAAGCCCGTTGGTAGCGGTTCGTCCGAGTCTGGCAGCGATATTAAAATAATTTTATTTCAGATATCCGCGGAAGTTTCTTAGTCCGTGTTACCGCGTATTCTTTGTACGCGGACGAGCCGACCGCGACGCGATTTCACCGGACTGATGAGAAGAACCAAAGGAAAAATGACAAAACTGAAAAAAGACCGATAAAACAGGAGACAAAAAGACCGCGGGAGGATATTGCGTTCTGTGGTGGTCCGGCCGCGTTTACGACGGATTTTTTAAAATGAATTTTTAAGCCCGAATTCTCTTACGGCCGCAGCGCGTAATCAGTTTAAAATTATTTCGGTCTCAGCGGTTCTCCTAGTCCCCGCGTAACCAATTAGTCAACCGGACCGCTTTCTCTGCAAAAGCGAACGTTAATAATTACGTTTCCCGGGGAATTCTTTCGGCCCCGAAATTAACGAGAATTAATAAACAGTTTTCGCCCTGGCCGGGACACACCGGGCACGGATGAAAGTTCGGGGGAAAGTCAGCCGGGGATTAAATTCGAAATCGAATAAAGGAACTTCGCGGAACGCTCCAAGTTGCTGGACACAGCGTTTCCCTACTCTCTCTCTCTCTATATATATATATAATATACCATGAAATTTTCCTCAAAAACTTCCCGTTCCAACAATCTCCCCAATTTCATTAACAATTTCACTTTGCCCGGCGTAAAAGTTAAAATTCCGATACTGTCGCCGCTTTAACTGTTAACTGGTGTTAATCGATTTTTCTTTCATCATGGATAATATTTTTGGGGAATATTCACCTTGTTCAAAAATTCCATGACTTGTCCTTCGAAATGATTGACAAAAATTGATCATTGTCAAGTAGATTTGCTTAGAGGATGATTACCGAGTCATCGGTGGCCGAGTCCGTGATTTGACTGATCTTTATGGAAATCGGTTTCGTCGGCGAGCTCGCGCAGAGGATATCGAATCAAAAGTTCCAGCCGAACACCGAGACACCGGGTTGGCCCACCACCGCCACCCCCCTCCTCTCCGCCCGCGCGGAAACGTGATTTCCGGCTACCGAGAAATTTCGCGAATTTTCGCAGCCGTCTAGCGGCGCGCAGCACGCCGGCTAATAAAACGCGGCGCGGATTCGAATTTTCCTGCTGTAATCGAATTCGCCGGCAGCGCAGAGAACTCGTTCGTCCGCTCTCGAACGACCGAAGAAATTCGATTACCGCGGCAGAGTTTCTACCCTTCCTGCATCGATTGTTTACCACGCATCCAACTGGCCCCTCGCCCCGGCGCCCCCTTATTCTCCTCCTGTTACCCTCAAACCGAGCGAAAATCCGTTTTTTTTTTCTTTTCGCGGACTCATACCCCTCCCGCCGCTCTCCGCGCCCCTCCCTCTTGTATCGCCACCCCTCGCGTCACCACCCTTCCCCCCACCATCGCAACAGGAGGCCGATTCGCGACTCAGCGCACCCATCCTCCGGCCAGAAAAAAGCCTTTGTCGGTTCGTTTCTGCCGGCGGACTCGCGAATGCGATTTCGCAATTTAGCGGAAGTCACGGGAACACGACCACAAAGCGACCCGGCGGAACCGTTTCTCACCGGCCAGCAAGAACCGGCCGAACGTTTTTGCGAGTCCGACCCGCGAATCGTCAGCGCATTATTTCATATCTTTCTCCGGTGCGCTCTCTTGCACAATTTTCGGTTTTAGGGAAAATTTTGCGTTTTAGTGAGCGCGCGCGTAAGTTTAAGAACTTTCTACTGGCGGTGGGAATCACTAAAATCGCAGAAACTTGATTTGGGTTAGGTGGGCCCAAAGTGGGCATAGCCAAGTTAGATGGATCCCAGATAGGAGCATCTCGGTCGGGATTAGCGCCTTATTTGCTGCCAGCGCAGTGGAATAAAATTCTCACGGGTAAAGTTAACGACGCGCGGGTGATAAACCAGCGTCTAGAACTTACAAATTTAAGGAATCGAGAAACTTTCTTGCCCGAAGTTGTAAAAAACAGTTTCCATAATACTAAAAAAAAAATCCGTTGACCATTCGAAGTGAACATAGTCTTGCAGTGATCGCGCTGTAATTGCAGTTGTTTGAGTTTGCTCGTGCTTCCGTTTTTTGTACGCGGCGAGCGTAAATATTAATTTAATGCGCGGGCGGCACGATCCGGGGGTGGCAATTACATCGGGGAATAATAATGTAAACGAAGTCGATAGAGGCTTCACAAAGGGGTGTGCATATAATCGGGCGGCTTTTGTAAAATCTGCCGTGCCGTGAATCCCACGGGCCCCTCGCCTAACTCGAAAACAGAGCGGTGGGGCCAGGGACAGAAAAACCCTCGCTGCTCCCTATAACTTTCAACGTACAATGATTCGCTAATAATTTTTGCACCGGACAAACTGCTCGCTCCAACGACAAAATGCACGCAGGGTACAATTCAGCGGTAACTAAATATTTTATCTCGGGATGAAATTATTTAGCCGGGTTTCCAGTGGACGTTAAATAAAATATTCAGTGGCTATAAAATTATAGTGCTACGGGGAGAAACGGTGCGCGCGGTCATGGTGATTCGATCCGGGTTGACCGAAAACGGCGCGAGAACAAAG
The DNA here is from genome assembly GCA_028454225.1 of Lasioglossum leucozonium. Taxonomy (NCBI): domain Eukaryota; kingdom Metazoa; phylum Arthropoda; class Insecta; order Hymenoptera; family Halictidae; genus Lasioglossum; species Lasioglossum leucozonium. Next base: position 9,291,664 of record CM052218.1, on the reverse strand, counting down.
CCGTGGCACGTCGGAAATGCAAAATAATACCGGAGAACGTTTTCCGTCGATTGACTGCGGGACTCGGTAAACTTCGATCGGCCGTGCTCGCGCCGCGGATAGAGCCGCAGAGTTTCATCTAAGAGGATCACCGGCGACGGAAAAGCAAATCCAAAAATTCGGCTGGATCGAGGGAAACGGAAAATATAGGAAAGCGAGAAATCCAGTTTGTTTTTTTTTGTCGCGGATAAACTTGATTGTAAAAACGCGTTTCATCAGGTGTAGCACACGCCGTGATATACAACCCTTTTAAGAAAGTGCCCCGAGTAAACACTCCGAGCGACAATGTTTTTTAATGAAATTAGCGACAGAGCATTTTTGCCGAGTTATTAAGAGAACTTTCTTTCTTCGCGGCCGGGTCGGGGCGACATTGTAAAATGAAGTTTGTACGGACGAAGAGATCCGCGAGGGGGGAGGGGCAAGAACGACGCATTATGCTAACGGTGTGAGAACCGCTGGCACCCCGCCGCGCCGTGCATGCACAGAAACGATTCGAAGTGTGTTTTCTCAGACACGAGGGGCGCGCGTTCTACGGGAAAACTTCATTCTACGTCTACCTGCTCGCTTTTGATCGAGAAATCACGCGGGCAGGACCAAAATATCGAAGCGCTTTCCAATCGCGACGGAAACGCGGCGAATAGCACACGAAACACCATCGAAAACGAAATCGTAGACGTCAAAAATGTTGGTTCTTTCGCTGAACTAGCAATAACATTGACGATCTATATTGTTCCCTCTGTGTTAAGTTCACGGCACGAATTGTAAAATTTTTAATCACTCGACGCTCGCACCTGTCGCACAAATTTTTCCCGCGGATGATGATCAATATTCCGCGAGCATCGAGGGGGGAGCGGGGACTTCTCATTTTATCGGGTTTCGATGTGCGCTGCTATAATTCGGCCAATACTGTTGATCAGGGAGGGCTTTTGTACCTGTGATTGCTCGATATTGACATTTAATCGGCATGATTTTCGACGACGTAGTAGCAATTTAGGAGCACGCGCGCGCCCAATATCGCGCGTTCGACCGCGGGCTTCGTCCCGGTGTTTCCCCCGTTGCAATAATTCGCAGCTCGCTGAATCTCCGTTAATAATAACCTATTTTTCTCCTCGCGAAAAGCTTTGTACGGTTCGACAAAAGGAGAAAAAATTCAACGAAGTCCAATTGTGCACTTCAATAACACAGTCAAGAAGAAATATTCCGAAGAAAAATTGTTTGGTCGATCGAAAAGTCAAAGCTTTGCTCCTGTGTACGGGAATAAAAAGGAGACAATATTTTGAAAATAGGAATTTTACACGACCCCATTGTACGCCAATTGGATGTCGGAATCGAATTGCTAATAACGAAGGAGGGCTGTGCAATGTTCGTATGAGTAATTCCGCAAGAGAAAAGCAGAACTTTTGCCCGCCCTCGTTAAAAGTGTGTACGGACTAGTGTATAGCGAGAGGGAATTCTGTGGCTGGAGTCTATCCGAAAGAAAAATGATTAGATAAGCATGTTCCTACGAATTTAAGAATTCACGGCTGTCCAGGAGGATCCGAGGCGACGAAACTTGGTGCGTCCTCGTAGCACGCGGCTCGGCTGACTCAATCAAGTAGCATATAACGAGGGCCGAGCTGTTCTATGGACCGCGCTGTTGCGAACAACCTGTTTAACTACCCTTTCCCTGTTAAATCGTCCAAGCACCAGCTATACTAGCTTCTCGTTGCAGGCTGTTTCGTGTAATGAACGGTTCCTTGCAGCCCAAATTAACTGCAACAGCTTATTTGCGGGCGGTGGCCGGCGCGCTGCGCGTTGTTCCGAGGGTGCAGAGCGTCGAAAGTTGTAGTGTTCCCGTAAGTCGAGAACCGCAAACCCCGGGGTTCGCAACATCAAACAGGGGGGTTGAAATAGACTCAGTCCGGGGGGTGGCAAGACGGGATGGTAGGAACACGCTTGTGTTTTCAACCGTAATTTTTATTTTCGAAAAAGAATTCCAAAACAGAAAGACCAAGAGAAAGAGAGAGAGAGAGAGCTTGCGTCACCGGGCCTCGGTTTATTTTGATCATTAGGCCGAAGTTTTATCCCCGCGATCACAATTTCGGGTAATTAACGAACCCGCGCGAAGCCACCGGTTTTTTTTTTCACAACCACCCACCTCCCCAACATACACCCCTGACAAAGTTTCGCAGGAGTGGGGAAAAAGTTTTAACGAAGTGGGCTTACGGGTCGGATTAAAATAAGTTGATTTATGGTATACGTTCCTCCAGGGCAGGACCTATTTTGTTTTTCATCTTCCCGGACGCGAGTTATTCGTCAGTCGGATTGGACACGCGCGCAGCAGCAAATCCGCGCCTACTTGCCGCATTTTCTGTAGCTTTTTCTACGGATCCGTCCCCCCCCCCCCCCCTATAAAACGCATTACAGATCGATCTGAATGCCGAAAAGCATCTGACGTTTAAAGCCCCCCCCCCCCGCGGAACATCGTGTTCCGACGCGTTGCCAATCATGCCGCCTGCCCCTACCCCACCCTCTTTCAGTTAGGTTTCCCCAGTGACTTCATAAACTGATTGACTCTCGCCCGGCTGTAGAAATTCATTTGATTGTGCGCAGGCTTCGTTTCGTTGTTCGTGCTCGCACACGTTTTGCCCGTGTTTGTGCATGTTTGACACGTTTTTTGCGGGTGTCTACGCATCGATGTAGATTTTGCATTACATCAATCGCAGCTGTGTACAGTATAGTCCGTATAATCGCAACATTTAGCTTAATTATGTCCGAGAGATTCTAACAAAATTCATTGAAAATTAATAAATGCGAATTTCATTTCAAGACCCACGTGCTCGACCCGCAGGGGAGGCTCGTTCGACCGTTCTCCGTTGAACCGCTTCGGAGCCGTTTATCAATTCAGAACTGTTTTATAATTGGTTCTGGTAATTTTATTTATTTTTTTTTTTTAAATAACTCTCCGCTATACGGTTCCACAGGAGCCACTAACTAAGCCAACGGCGCCGGTACTAATTCATCGGGAGGCAGGGATGAAAAACTAATTCGCTGACGCAAATAAGCGGCGGCCAGTCGCGAGTACACGAAGTATCCTTCGTCGTTAATAAAAACAGGGCAATTCCGACCGACGGTGGGGGGAGTGGAGCGGTGGGGAGGGGGATTTAGTCGCGGTGAAATATACCGGGCACGAATTAAAATTTGCATTATTCCCGCCGTAACAGCTGGAGCTTTTTTAATGGATGGCACGGTGTTTTTCTGAAAATATTCCACGCGAAAAATTTCGATCGGCGACCGTTTCGGGGACACGTCGCTCGGAGAAAACAGCGCGCGTTCTCCGGTAAAGCGAAGGAACCGGGAGAGAGAAAAGGACCGGAAAAAAAATGAAAACGCTCCGGGAAAACGGCCCGAGCGGATACTTACGAGTTTAGCAGTTTGCGCCGACAGCATGTCCGCGTATTGTATTAGCGCCTGGAAAGAACCTGGAACAGAAGAATATTAAAATTTTTTATCGCGTCACACCCGAACACTCGCATTTAATTAATCGTGAAATTTTCAACGATCGATCGAGAGAGAATTGTGTTCGCCAACTCGAAATTACTCGAATATCCGATTCGAACTTTACAAACCCCGTTACACAGACACAGTCGTGGAACGCTTAAACCGCGCCGTCTCATAATCAATAATTACGCTCCGCTAATTTCTAACGCGTATATTTTGAGAAACGACGCCCGAAGCTTCGACTCTGATAAAATATCGATCTGTAAAGTTTCAGGTCAAACGATGCATCGCCACATTGGAAAGAGAGAGGGAACGGTTTCGACTCTTGTTTTGCTAAATTTTCTCCCCCGATAATATTTACACCTACTTGCAGCTAAGACCTCGGAATATATAAAATAATTATTGGTTTCACTATAAAAATTCAATTGTCCAGAATTTAGGCATCATTTTTGGCTTGTCCACACTTGGGGCATTTCATCTTATCAGAGAATCGAAAAAAAATAATTACCGTTCGACTGCCAGCGGAATGCCAGTCTCAGCGAGGCCGAAAACATTTGGTTGCGAGAGCTAATCGGCAAACAATCGGAATAGTTTTGGCCCGGCAGTGTTCCGCCGAAAAATCGTATAATGGCTGCAGGGGTATTGCGCGTCGTTTCATTTCGAAAACCGAGCGCGGTTTCGCGACGGTGTTTGCGCGTCCTCTCTGGCGGCGCGTCGCGGCGGTGGATATTAAATACAGCAGAAATTAAATGGGATTAAAGGGTGCACGATTTACGGTAATATGTTGTGGCACCGGCCACTCTTTCGTCCGCGAAGAATTTTTATCACCGGCCCCGGTGTATCCCGTCCGCTGGCTGACCGTGTGCACGATCGAATAACGATGGAAATTGAATAACGTTGCTGCCAGCCGAAACGAAAAACTCTATATATAACCCGTTGTCGCATTATATCGGCAATAAAATGTCGCCCGGTGTTTTTATGCAGATGAAATTCAACATTAACGTCATAAATATTCCCGGTGGGGACGTTGAACGCGCGCGCGCGCTCGCTCGCTCGCTCGCCACCGCGCCGATGAAATGAAAACCGGTCGACCAGTCGGCGACGATTCCATTAAACTCTCTTCATTCTTTTTTTTTTACCCCGGATGCCAGATGGTTGGTCGCGCTATTTTTTTTTTTATTATAACAGAGAAGACCGAACGCATTTATATCCGATCACCGCGAAAATACCCCGGTAATTCGGGTTTCCGTGAATTATTATTCGCTCGCGTCGTTCGCGATCGCTGTCTACCGCTGTTTTGCCAATTTCTGCGGACGAGGAGATCGCGGGAACAAGTTACTTAATTTTGGACAATCAGCTGGGAATATCGTATTTTTTCGCGAAGTTACAATTAAAAAATTTTTTTTAACGCTTAGCAGTCGACTAAGATTCGCCATTAAAAATTGCTGTCTAAAATATGATATCCATAAAATGAAGAATAAAAATATAGAATGGAATTATATTCTAGGTTGGACGAAACGTTTAATTTTCACGTTAAAATAGCTCCGAGTGCAAAGGGTTAAATTAGTTGTACCAAGATCATTAGCGACCACTAAAAAATTTAAAAATTCGGTAACAGAGACTATTTTTTGGGAAATTGAAGAACTTCGTGTACAACGCTCGAGACGAATTATAAATAAGACAAACGAATGTAACGATAGCCCGGCACGGTTTCGTCGGAATAAATGACGGCAAAGGGGTCGAACAAACCGGATCTCGTGCGTTCTACGAATTTCGAATCAAAGACAGAGACGAAGATGGCGCAGAGCCGCCCCCGTATGCATGTTTCCCGGGTTGAATCCGCTACAGAAGCGTGTGTTTCAAATGGAATGGAATGAAATGAAATGAAATGAAATGAAAAATACAAATCTCCGATGGCCCCGAGGCCACGCGGCTGTTCACGTACAGAGAGCGCGCGGAACGCGGAAAAAACAGAGCGGGGATGGGAGTTGTGCGTGTGTTTTTAATTTGAAGCGCCGGCCGTACAACACCGAGATGCAGGAGTGCCTCTTAAATTGAAATTCTTCCCCGAGATTTCTTTGAAAAACACAATGGAAAACGCCTACGGCGGATCGCAGACGTTCCTTTTGTCTTTTTTTATTATCCTGTCAATGTTAGAAACTATCCCGCATGGTTTCGTCAACAATTTCAACTTCTAATCGTTAAAAGAAACACGAACAGAATGGATTAAATACGCAAAAAATCAGCCAATTAGAAAACCCAAATGTGAAATGTTGTGTGGTCATTTTTCTACTATTTATCTTCTTGTACAGTGGAACAAGTTGAACTAAAGAAATTAATGAAAATTAAATATCAAATGCGAAGTTCGGTACGTGATCGAGAGAAAATGGCGAGGGTAGTTTCGAATCGAAACCGGCTGCAGGCCTAGCGAACAGTGTCGAAAATAAAAGCCAAGATTGCTCGGAATCGAATCGGCAACTGGCCGGACAGGGTGAAAAGGGGCGAAAAAGGATATGAAGATCGAATGGGCGAGCAGCCACTTGACCGAATGAAACTTTAATTGGACACTGCGAGCGTGCCTTGGCTACAATTTGGGACCTATGCCTCTCTGATTTCGCCAATCAACGACTATTTGTCCGACTGTTCTTTGAAAATCTGCTGCTCCTTTTGTTCGGCGAGCTGTCGTTTAATTGAACGTCTTTCTTTGAACTTTCCGAAACAATTGCTGCGTGTATATTGCCCGCTCGACTCCAACGATTCTACACCGCAGTCTACGCACACGGCTGGTACACTAGGATGCCGCGAAAAATTTCACTTCGCCATTAAATAATAGACAAGCGAAATATTTACACGTAGACAATTGTCTTCTAGGCACTGTCTGAACCCCAATCCTGCATTTTTTTTTGGAGCTCGATACAATATCCAAATGTGTACCGAAGTAAACGAATCTTTGGAGACAGGAATTCGCAGCAAAAATTTGCGTAGCACGAATTGCAAGTTGTCCCGACTCCCTGTGGCCCGGCTTGAAAATAGAAACGTAAGAACAGGTGCTTTCGAGACACCCTTTGCAACACTCGAGCGCAATACCGAAAAGTACTGACGGCACGAAAATGCGCGCAGCGGCGCGGCGTCGGCGTCGGCGTCGACGTCGACGTCGCCAGGCTCGAATGTACACGTCAAGCACACTGAAGTACTAAAGTGCCGTGGCATGTCTGCCCGCGAGAGAGGCATCTATACAGGGTGGTTGGTTCCATGACTAGTGTCCATGTATTTAGAAAGGTACGAAGCGGAGACGTGTACTTACTGTTCTTGGTGAAGGTGACGATTTTCAGGACTTTGCCGAACCGTGTGAATATCTGCAACAGAAAAAGGTGACGCTCGTGTTTGAAATATAATAAATCGTAGCGAAGCACTTCGAACAGTGACGTCCAATGATTATAGAAAATTGATAGAACGGTACTGGAAGAAAGTTCGATTATCTTCTAGATTTTTCTCTAATTAGTTCTGTCCTGCAAGATTTCAACAAGTCGGCATATTTGTGTACGGGAATTTATTTTTACCAAGCGACCCTCGGCAAATATGCAGGCAGACATTTTCACCGACCACGTGAATTCACATGAGAGACGAAATTTTTTGTGATACCCGACCGCGAATATTATTTAAGTGGCAGCCACCGCTGTTAATATCGTTAATTTATTACAGGGAGGTTTGCATTAATTTACATTAGCGCAATTAAAAGCTCTCAAGATCCCCGGAATAATTTACGTTGCTCCGGTGAGATTTTAGCCGGTGGGTAACCGGCTATACAGAAATTTCGTTAATTAACACTCTATTCCCTTTCTATCTAGGGTGGAGTAATTAAAAAATTACGCTGCAGTCGCACGCCGATTACCGGTCTACTCCGCGAAGCTGCTTCCGGTGTTTACAACATTAATATATTTTCACATGGGCTTGTAATTAATTTAATTTATGTCGTATCGTTGTCCAAATTTTTCGGTGGGTCTGTTAAGATCACGTGTCACGAACAACCAGATCGTTCGAGGCTCCTCGGTTAACCGACCCAACTCCGCGAACTGAATTAATGAAAATAGTGATCGGACTCTGTAGGGACAGGGGTAGGCGCTGTACAACCCCTCATCAGCAAGAAATACCAGGATGGCCCCCAAAACACCGTCGCTCAATGGGAATTCACGCAGGTGATGACGAAACTGCTAACCAGCACAAATATACGGCCTGGTATTATTAATGCAATCGTTCGACCACTCCGTCCGGCAAAATTCATGACAATGACGTCGATGTTCGGCGGAGACCATGCGCGATTATTAGCCCGAGGCTCGATGCTAAACATGACTGCGAATGTTGGGCGATACCAGCAGAAATTTCGTCCCCCCACCCCTCCCCTATCCCGCCGACGCTTCGGGTGATTTGCATCGATCCTTTCGCCAACTACTCCCACCCATTTTCAACTATAAAAGCACACTTACAAAAAAAGAATGACAGAAATCTTTCGAGAATTTTACCTACGAAGGGGCGGCTACACGGTTCAGAGACAGCCTCATTGAAAAAAAATTTTTAAGCTGTACAAAGCGGTGCAGGATTGAAATTCGACGATGCGATGACTAATTCCCGCCTCCAGGGCGGGGCCTAGCGCCAACCGCGCCAATGGGACAACGGAGACAGTCACGTGATGCTCGATAACTCGTCTAAGCACGCCTACAACATGCCCCGCCCACCAAATCACAAGGCCCGCGAGCGGCACAGCGAAGAAAGTGTAATTATAGAAGCGGTACCGTACTCATAAAATTACAATTAACGTTTATTGATAAACCTCGTTCAGGGAAGAACCGAAACGTTTGTTTAATAGCGCGGCAAGTTTATTTAACGGTCGCCTGCCGCGATAATTGATCGAATTAGTCGAGTGTGCGTCCTCGCAATTATCCACGACGAGAGTTTTCAAAACTCCGTGCACAACAGAGCGTGGCGCGGTGGTGTGCTTTCGGAGGAGGGGGAGGGGAGCTGGTATCTCCGCAAAGCTTCTTAAAATTCTATAATCCCCGCGCAATTACGAGAATTATTCGAATTAATTGATTCGCCGAGTGCTCGCCGCCGCGCCGAGTGAAAATCACCGCGAATACCTAATGAATGTCATTAGTTCAAATCTCTTCGGCGAGCCTCGCAACTTCCGCTCAAGTAAATCCGTTAACGGAACAAACGTGCGCGCGATGTCGATATCCCCTAATCGACTGCGCTGTTCAATTTTCATCGGCTAAACGAATTCGCAACGACGACGGAGGAAACATTAACCGCAGGCAAAACGCGCCCCGACGTCGACGGCGGTGCAGGAATTATCGCGATTATGCGAAACTTCCGCGATGAAGACGACCAACCCCAACCGCTGCCCTCCGAAAGAATATTATTCCAACTTCAAAGAGACGTTTACAGGGGCTCCGCGCGAATGAAAGTTTACCGGAATCGAGGATCGGGATTCCAAGAAAATTACAAAGAAATATCCGAGCCGGGGAATAAATAATTGTCGAACGAAATGAAAACGGTAACGATGCGGCGAAGATCCAATATGGAGAGCCCCGGGACGGCAGATAAAGATTATTAACGATCCGGAAGCCTTTCGCGTTCGGTTTTTTTTCTTTCTTTTTTTTTTGCCCCTCGCTTCTTCGATTTTCATCCCGGCCTGGGCCCCGCCGCCGTCGATTGATCGTTACCGCGAAAATAAATTCTTCATTTGATCCGCGGAGCGCGATATTGAATATTCGATGGAAGCTAAAATGCGTGATACTCTGGCTGCATTAGCGACGACCTCTTCTCACCGCCCCCGCAAATCCGTCCTCTTACGCGCCTCGCGATTCCATTCACATTTTCAGATATTTTTCGCCTCGCTCAACGACATGCATTTTTATAAGGCTTTATTTGCTCGCGGGGAAACGCTCGACACACTCTGGGTGCCCCGGTACGATTTTGCAAATCGCCTCGCGGTAATTAGTCGAACGGTCACCATTTTGTCGGAAATGTTCGTCATCTGTTCGGTCCACAAAATTCCCAAAAAACGAGCAGAGAGTCAACGGAAAAATCGTCGACGTCGCATCGGCGTTTCTGAGACGCATCGCGTGACGATCGTTGCAAGTTCAGACACCGGAGAATGCTCTGTGTGTAATTTTTTTTTCATTTTTTTTTTTTTAATCGGCCCGATACAACTATTAGCGTTATTGCTCGTTATGAACGCAAATACCGGTCGGAGTTTCGCGTTCGCGTGACAAATTTCAGTATTTTTTTACATCAACTTTTTCCGGTTTCGCCCCCGAGACCGGCCCGGCCGTGTGCTTTTCAACCGAGCCTCTATTTACGTCCGCGCTTTTCGTCCCCGATGATTGTTCGCGCGCGAAAAACTTTCGCGCCCATCCCCCTCTCCTCCCTCGCATCGACGCCGGCAAATCCTTCGGTTTTTGTGCCCAGGTTGTTTGTTGGTTTTTTCCCGAAGCGTTTCGCCGGGAAAGTACACCGTCCCTTCTTTTTTCTTCTTTTTTACGACGATCGGCGTTGCCGCGCGAAGTTGTAAATTCCGCGGACCGTACCCCGCGGAAATTTAAGAGGCATCGTTCGCGAATGAAAAATTGACGAATAATCCGCGGATGGAAACATTGTGGCAAAAAATCGACTCGCCCCCCCCCCCAACTAGCTGAATATAAATTCAATTAACACTTTAATTAGCGAACCTTGACTCGACCGTAACCATCCCGCGTTCTATTTAAACCTGCACGCTAACCTGACACGCACTTCGAGGTTAAGTGTCGCATCCCATTTTTTTTTTTTTGCGTTAAACGATGGTCCCCCAGAGTCACGTTATTGCAGTCCCATCGTCGTTTAAAAAATATTCAAACGGTTGGCGGTCACACACCGGTTCTATCGAAACACGCGCGGGTACTCGCCATTGTCGCGATCCTCTCTCGTCGATTCTCGCCCCCGAAAACGCACGCGATAACAGTTCGCATGATTTCCACCCGTGAAACGTGAAAAACGGGGAGCAGCGAAACGTGTTTCTGCGGGGCCATTGATACGATGACAACGCTTCGATTTTGCCATTTGAATTTTTGTCGGTCGCATTTCCGCGCCGTGCACGTGTGTGCGTGCGTGCGACAGCCCGACCGAAAATCACGAGACCCTTCTTCGTCGTCGTCGTTCAACGACCCACCTCCATGAATTCCGAGCGTTAATCGCGGACAGAAATATTCGCTACGAAAGCGGTGTATCAAATTTTCATGGATCACTCAATTATGAGAGGCTCCGGTGAGAAACTAATAGACATCACTTTCTCTGCTGAGAAAGTATCTTCACCGATCAACAGCGATTAATTGAAGGATGCAAAATATACGATCTCGAACAGTTACGAAATTGTTGTAATATTCTGTAAAATGCTAGCGGAAAATGTGATAGAACTTTGAACAGCGGTCATTTAAAAACTCGTTCAGGTAGAGCTATAAGGCAAACAGCGCGAGGATCGGCGAAGCTTCCTCTTTAAAATGCATTTTGTTTCATGTCGATACCGCTTCCCGTTCCCGAGATATCGTTGGGTAAACAGAACCATGATTTTCAGTTCCATACTCTCGCTGCCTCACTTGCACGCTAACCCCCTCCACCGCTAGTTAGCGTGCTAGCGAATGACGTCAGCTTGCTATCACTAACAGCGGTGCACGCTACATTGAAAGACCTAACGTCCACAGCGCGAACTTTGGGGCCTTGTATCTCGAGAACTAATTGAGCCATCGACTTGGAACAAAACGCATTTTAAAGTGCATTCCTTTCCTCGATTGTGTATTATGTAACGCGATACTTGTCCTAAAATTTGACTCACTGGCGATATAGATCAGTGTTCGTACTCGTTTAATAAGGATACTGTTCTCATATATTCTGGACAGTAAAATTTATGTTAACAATTCCGACGGGAATTGAGGGTTTTAGAAAACTCACGACAATCAGCACTCTAAATAATTATAATTTCGAGCTTAAACGGTCCGTGATAGAATATTCGACATAATTAATTATATCGACAATTAATTACAGCGTTAGCACAATCGGCTCCTGGAAATCCGACGAATTTCCTGACGGGTCGACGGATTATATTTATGAATTGCAGAAAATCGATGACGTTTCTTTCGCCAGCGGCGTGTACGGCAGAGCTCGCCTACGTATGCGTGCGCGTATGCGCGTACGCGTGGTTTTGTTTAATTATTGTCGACGGTTATTTCGTCCGCTCGAAACAGTTTGCTATCGGTGACAGGCTATTTGATATCGCTTTTTGGTGGGGTAGGCGGTGAGGGTTGGAAAGGGAGAGCCACAGCTTTTGTTTCCGGATATTTGACAAGAAATACAAGAACGCTGAGCCATGAAACTTAAAAAATCATACAGATTTATTTCTCCGTTTTAGTTTCAATTCCGTTCGAATGGGTTTTTTTTGCACCGGAACCTCGAAAAATTAGAGTTCCCACGGAGATCCATTAAAAATAAGTTGCCACGCGGTTCTCGAATTGGATCACCATAATTTCCGCGTCGATATGCGGTCCACGATGCCTCCCTTCGCGGTTTTTTTTTTCGCCCAGCGACTTTTCAACGGACACAGCGCCAGCACCGCCGCGAAAAATCCCGTGGGAAATCAAGACCTCAAAGGCTCGTGCGTTGAGGAGAGAGAGAGAGAGAGAGAGAGAGAGAGAGAGAGAAAGAGTGCGCGCAGTCGAGAAATGTTCGAGTGACAACGGTGTAATTTTTACCGAACATTTTCCCGAACGATCTTTCGACCTAATTCTTGCGATTTCAGTCGGAATAATCACAGAAGAATCACGGATAAAAACTAACTCACAAACACCGACGTAAATCACTTCGCCTCGTGCCAAAATTTCAACCGCAATTTTCAATCACGATTCAGTGTGCTGAATGATGTTTTTTGAAGGTTAGGCTTGATAAAACTTTGTGGCAGAGCAATAAAATTAAATGTAACGGTTCTAAAACCTTTGTTCACATTCGTGACAAACGTTAAAACCGGTTTGAATGATTTCTCGCTGAATGTGAAACGAAGGTCATCGAACTTTAACGTCATTGGAAATTAATGAAACGGAGTCTCGCGTTCGAAAATACGTTAACGATCTTGCATTTTAGAAGAGCGCGACCTAATTTTTGGTCCGCGAACGAAATCAATTGAAAAATTTGCCGACGAACCGAAGTAAGATGATTTCGCGGAGAAGTCCGTAAAAATATATTAACCTTTTGCGGACCGCGAGGACCCGGCGGGTGGGAAAACTCGGTCGCCGGATCGTCGCGATAGAGAGAGGATTAGCCGAAACCATAATGTCGTATTCCCCGTGTCGTTTGCCGCGTGTACATCATGAATAATGGCGGATCGTCGACGTCGACACGGGCGAAATTACGTTACTATTATTGCACGTTATTGCATTACGGAGGCCGGGCACCGGCGTTGTAGATACCGCGCGTCGATAATCGAGAACGCGAATTAATAACTGTTACATCAATCAATATGTACAACAGCGTCCGCGTCGCCGCTGTACAACGGTGACCATGAAAAGGGGCGGCGTGAGCGGACAGGATGACGTTCGAGGGTGGCCTGCAGCCTGAATGGTCCTCCGAATCGAATAACACAAACTACAGGGGGGACAGAATAACAATTTCGTCTTCCCGGTGATTGAGAAATTATCAATAATTCCATAACAATCCAATGCCTCCGCGGCTTTGCTCGGGTTTCGCTCCGCCTCGGCGATATCAGCGAATTCTTTTGCGACGGAACCAACAGACGCAACGATTTCGAATTTCTGCGACTGTATTCACCGATCCCTAAGAAGTCCAACAAAATCTTTTTTTCGATACATTTTAAATTCGCAAAAAAATTTTACGCGGATTTGGCGCACGGTAACCGATCGAGTATTTCCGAGTATCGCAGTTAACCCGAGAACGAAATTAAACAGAATGAAAAGTCCGAACGACACCGTTCAGCCTAGGAGACTTCTGTAAGGTTGCAGGGGGTACGGGTGTTTAATAAGGGGAGGCTTAAGAGCTCGGGGGCCAGGTGGTAAAAGGCCGACGGCAGACAGGTCGGACGCGTTTATGCGAGAGCATGCCCCTAACAAGAATTCCTCGATTTGACCAAAGACGTAAACGTTAAGGGTGCCCCCGCCCCTCACTCCGACGACTCTACGTTTACGTTCTTTGACGGAACGTTACGACCGGTTTTACATTCCTGACCCCCCGGGTCCGTCCCGCGAAGGTGTGTCGGCGCCCATCCTGAACGCGCGTCGAATGGCCCAAGGAACCCGGAAAGAAGAAAACGGAGAAGAAGATGTGTACAGAGAGAAATTACACCGGCGAAACGACTGGTTTCGAGGGCCGGATAGTTTTACGACCCTCCATCCACCGACTGTATAATCCGATTTACGGAACGAACTCGTACCGAGCACGAATTGCCATGTACGGAATAATGCTCTCGTGCACCTCTTTCTCTCTCTCTCTCTCTCCCTTTCTCTTCCCGTCTCTCTGTGTGTGTGTGTTGTGTCAGTGGTGTGTTTTCCTTTTTTTTTCTTTTCCGTTCGTACGTTCCCGTTGTAACACCACTCGTAACCCGAGGCCTGGTCTTTCATAGCAGATAACTGATCGCCTTGAAAGCCGATAGTTCCTTCGTTTGTTGCCTCTTTCGAGAGATGAATGAACGCCGGGTCGAATGGGAGTCCGGCAATTTCGCTGCTCCTCCTCCCTCCTCCGCGTTTCTTCCATGGGACTTTGTGTCCCGAACTTTAACCGGAACATCTGCGCGTCTCGCACCTTTTAACCGCGAATCGTGACCCTGAACTTGAATGCGAAAGCCTTGTGTTGCTGCTGTCGGGACACCGTACACAGAGCACCGACACTGGGGGGGTTTATCAATCAGCTATCGTCAGGATCGACGCAAAGCAGCGAGACCCGAAAAATTCGAGAATCGTTCATTGCACCGGACACGATCGAAAATACGCCGCGCCGCAAACTTCCGAATTCATCGGGGCGCATTAATCTACGTCGCTTAATAACCGTCGGTTACCGAGTTGTTGCCGGAGACTGTACAATTACCCAGTGTTCCTCGTGGCAACAATTTAAAAAAAAAGAGGCCAAAGGACGAGAGAAAAAAGCCGCCATTAAAAGTTTCCGCGATCAATGACCCCTTCAACGGATACATTTCGTTAAGTTCACGGATCATTAGAAATTTTAAAGCGGCTTCCGACACTGACTAATAGCGCCCCTCCCCCACTCCCCTCCACACCGGATTACCAAGTTTTCATAGCGCCAGTTTGAGAACCCTGTCTGCGCGCACCTGAACACCTTCCTCTTTACTGCACACCCCTTTCTTCTTTCGCTTTCAGAGGCGTAGGACGCCCTGGCAGGGTAGGGCGAAGGGGTACATCGCCAGCTAACGTCTTATGGCGTTTAATTGGCCCCGGGGAAAACCATAAGGATAAACACAGACGAAGAATCACCGAAGAATCCTAGGTGTCTAGGTGATGAAAGCTGATCCGTGGCCGAGCTAGATCAGGCTTCTCGCGACACTGTCTAAGCCTTGGACTCGGTCAAACTTCCACTTGGGAACCCAAAGATTTTTCACTATATTATGTCTGATCCTGTTCATTTCGTCGAGAAAACTCCAAATATCGAAGTCCCAAGGCGCGGAGTTCACTCGTTAAAAAGTTATGAGCGTCTGAGGTTCATTAATGTTCACTGTTTCTGATAGGTGAGGGCGCCGCCATATTGGCAAGTAGTGAGCTGTTGCGTGTAGTTCACTGAGTGGCGACATTAGGTGGCAGCACTAGCGCGCTACCGTAGTAAAAAATCTCTGAGTTCCCAAGTAGAAGTTCAGCTTATTGTTAGGCTCTAAGGTATGGGACCATTGTACTCTGTCTCTACCATATTGACGTGTCAATTAATCCTGAGGACCGAGGTGAATAAAATAAATCCTGGACTATAGGGTGTTAAGTGTCTAGCTATATTTAATTCCTATAAAATTATGAAAGAGTGGGTCGTGTCCTGGTTATAGCGACCTCGTTTTATAGATTGAGGGAGCTATAAAACTAAATACCAACTGAATTTTACTACAGGATCCCCGCTATCCTCGCCCAGGGTTGCCACTCGACGATCACCGTATTCTTCGATCTGCGACCCTGCCAACATTTTCAGCTTGTCTGGAACGATCGGGGCAGAGGGGCTGCGGTAGTCCGGGAGGCTTCTGGCAGCGTCATCGGCCAGCGGGAAAATCGACTTAGCAGGACGACGGGGCATCGGCTAATCTTTCGAAACGATCGTAGCTGCGTGTAAATCCTGGCGAATGGCAGAATCGCCGTGTAAGCCTACTTACGCAGCCAAACAGCAGGCAATCACCGGCATGTAATCCGGAAATGTTTTTCAGCTGGTCCATTACCGGCTTAGGGCTGGCGACCGAGGCCTGGAGGCCGATTCGTCGACAGAAATCCTGGGAGCGCTAGCGCTGGCTGGCTTGCTTATCGAAAAAGCAAGCATGCGTGAAGAGTAACGCGGGACGCGCGGTGTTGCACACGCCCGCACCGCGCCGCGCAGCCCAACAACGTGCCGGACAACGAAACGCCCTGTAATCTTTGGGAATTTCAATCCGACGAACGCCCGAAACCCGTTCCCCGTTAATGCGCGGCCGGATTACTGTTGGTTGTTCTTGCGGAAGATGAAACGGCCGACGTTTCCGCCTCAAGTGAATTAAAGCTCGACCGTGCGCGCCCCAGTATTTCATTAAGCGTGCGGATGCAATCGATAAGTCGAACCTGGCCTCGACCAGTCAAAGACACGCACACCCCCTACCGAGGTTGGGGTGTCTTGTTGCTTCGAGAACCAGACGGATTTCAGCCACCCTCGATATAAGCCACTTGCAAGTCCCGGTGAAATTGCTTATAACGAGGGCAGTCCTTTCTCTTGATCCAGAACCCGACCGGGCGAGGCTGTGGGCTTTTTCATTTCTCTATGTGTCGAGAACCGATGACGAAACATCATGCCATTTTCTCAGCCTCCCCTCTCGTTATAAGCAACGACCCTGAGTCATTGTTCGCGTGGATCCAGCATCTCTTCAAGAGAGAGAGACTGGACGAGCAGTAGCAGCAACGGCCCGGAAAAGGTTTTTTTTTTTGAGTTAGACAGTTTTGTGAACCCACGTGTTTCTATTCAGATCGCGTGCACAGTAGGTCTCTTCCCCGAAGAAAAGGGGGATGCTACTTTGCACATATTCAGGGAGTGACAGAATGGGAGACGTTTAGCGTGCGTCACCTATGAAAACACACTACATTCAGGCAGAAAGAAAGGCTGGGTTTTTTTCGGGGGCTTGTGTGCCACGACCTGGTATATTATTCGTCGACATAGCGGTCGCGCTTAAAAATTTATGCGCCACTCAACTCAGACCGGGAGCACACCGGTTATCCTGCCATCCGTCTCGATGCTGAGCTCGGTTTAATAAACGACGATAACTTTGCAACATCTAGTCAATTTATTCGTAGAACTCTTGGACATGAAAAATTTCTAAAAACCGTACCATTCCGATTTGACGATCTTATCGATCAGGATCGAGGTTAGGACCCCTGGCGATACCAAATTGATCACCCCAGACCTTTGTCGAGTCCCGAGTTTGAAATAGGTGCAAACGTAATTCTAATTTGAACCTCGTTGGAGTTTAACCAGGTACAATTGCCAACTGATTTTTAATCGAGAGCTCGGACTATATTAAAGTCCGATTAGGACCGGTTTAGATGAATATTTTCACGGTTGATTAGGACCGAGTCATTAACCCCCGTCGAACACCACGCGGCAATAGCGAAAGTTCATAGCAGTCAGAGTTACGATAATTGGGACCATAATCGGGCAGCTTCACGATTTTAATCGATTCGTTAATCGACCGTTGCGCCGTAATTAATCGCCGGCGGAATCGCGCTTATGATCCGTGCACCGTGTCACGTGAAATTAATTCACTAACAACGGCCGCTCGTTACATAATTCTCCCGTTGTAATTGTAATTTGTAATTCGGAAAATATGTAATTCCCCCCTCCCTCCCTCTATCAGCTCATCGAGCGGTGATGTTTCCTTATTATGAATTTGTAATGCAAAATTTCGCTCGGAAATCGCGCGCGCACGCGGTGAACCGTGTGATACGATTACAGACCAAAATTGCATGTTTCCACCGCGCGTTTCTCTATTATGCAACCGAGTCACCGGCGAAATCTGCAAGTTTTATTAAATCTTCCCGGCTCGTTTTCGTCTCTTCCTCGTCCCGCCGGGATTATTAAGACTAGTTCCAGAACCGCCGCGATAACACAAAAACAAAAAAAAAAAAACATCTGTAACTTTGCTTCTGGTTTATGGAAGTTGATGGGCGTTTGTTGCGTTAATTGTCAAGCTGATTGTCAAGCTCGAATAGCATCATCGCAGCGGTGAGTACCGAGATATTTGTATTTTTTATTTTCACAATTTCCCATTGTTCGAGTCAGTCAGCCCGTGTATTGGTGGATATTTTTATTACTTATACTTAAATGTAAAAATAAGAACTGATCGAAATCCAGCCTGGTCGAGATATACGTAAATATTGTATTGATTAGAGTCGAGTAGTTTTCGCGCGTGGGAAAAAAATTGTGAAAATTTCTCGCAGGTGCAATTAGTTCTTCGTGCTTCGGATCGTTCCGGAACCGTTCGTTGTTTCATTATTCAGTGCACGGGTAGATGCATCGATATCGACGAAGAGGGGCGGGTGCGGGGGGACTAGATGCGAGAGCGTTTATGTGGTGAACCGGTAAACATATCGCCGACGCTCGCGGATTATTTAATATTCCATTAACGGAAACGCGACGGAATAAAAAAAAAAATCTCTCCCGAAGCCGCGAATATTTACCGCGCGAAATATGCTGCTACTCTTCCCCATCGTAATTCACGGACCCCGGCAACCGTCCCGAAGTACACCGGGAGAAATATCCGATTAATCGAGAATCGAATTCGGGAGAATTGCCGCGAAATCGGATTAATTTTGCATATCCCGCATTATTCCCGAACGATTTCGACCGTTTTTTAGTTTAAACCCAACCCCCTGACAAGTACACCTAACACTCCTTTGCCACCGTTTAGTCTGTCACTGTACGAACGAGTTACACCTAATCAGTCGTGATGTAAAAGGTGGTCCACAGTCACAGGACCATTTAAAATTCGAATTTGTCTATAAAGATGAATTTTACAAAAAAAACATGAAAGAATTCTTTCATTTTAAAATAGTACAGCGACTTGTGAACCACCCTGTATGCCTAAAAAACAGTAATTGACGTCTCTGACGTCGATGATAACTCACCTGATGCAGCACGTCCAGGGAAATGGGGTACACCATCTGCTCGACGATAACTCTGAGAACCGTGTTCGGTCCCCCTTGAGTCTCCGCCTGTGTCTGGGCCACCTGATTCTGTCCAGGAATTGCAACTTGGTTGTTCGAGTTCTGTAACAATGTAGAAAAACGGCGAAAGTTAGTACCGTAGAGTTCGAGGTGCAGCCCCCATGTGCAGAATAAATTCTATTCTGCTGTCTACTTCGTCCGTTCTGCGCAGAACAGATCTTATCTGTTGACTATTTCATCAAAACAGTAGTGTATTTACCGCAACTCTCCGTAATGCTTTCAAACTGGACGATTCTAACGACAGGTGGGTCTATTCTGATCCGTGGTCAAGAATCGTGAAATTCTTCATTTATTTGGTAGAATTAATAACAATACATGCCCCGGTAGAGTGTAGAATATTTTAGGACTTGGTTCAAACTCTCAACGACTGTTCAAAATCGATTTAATCGATCATTTTAATACTATTAAAAGCCTCGACCAGGCCTCTCGCGAAGGCAAAGATTTACGGTAGGGTTCCCTACGTGGTCCAAACTGACAGATCATGCGAAATCATTATTGAACCTGTCCTACGAGTTTTCGAGCGGTTGAACCTGAGTTTCAGCTTCTCTAATCAACGTCGGAATTAGTTCCCCGTGATAATCAAGTCCCCGGTCCGCAATCGGAAGAATGATCGCGGAAGTAGAACAGTCACGCCGCTGACCAAGTATCCAAGTAGACTCGATTTCCAGAAAATGCTAAAGAAACTCGGGGGCGCATTAGAATTTCGATGGAGATTAAAACGCAGCTTGAACCGTCGCGTCGAATCGAGTCGAGTCGCGTCGGTTCCCGGGAACTCTGGTTCTCTGGAACCGCACAGTAGCACCGGAAGTCCCGTGAAAGGGGAACTTGTTACCGAGTTAGCCGGCGGAACGATATTTCTACTTGAAGGGAAATCGATCGAGTGCCTTTGGGGGAAGCGTTTTAAGTAATGTCGTACGAGGAGAACCCGCTGCGCGCCACGGAGACGGTTGCGCAGCACACGCGAGGAGAGATTTCGCGAGAGCGGCGGCGACGTCGTTACGCGATGTGAAAAATATTTGTAAAGTTCCTGTGGGCTGAATGGATTATACAGAGTAGTTCAGGATTAAATAAATACGCAAGCGCGAGCAACTCGTTGGTTCGTAGTGTACTGGCAATCGAAAAACAGGACCGAACGCTTCCGCGGCGTACACTTTTGTGAATAAGCAAAGGCATTGAAAAGTTGAAAAATGGTCGAAGAGCAATTCGATAAATTCTTGTTTCTTTTTCCATTTTTTCACATCGAGAATCGAGTATTTGCGGGATTCGCGTGCTTCGCCCCCTTCAGCGCGTGAAAACAGTCACTGTTCGACGTTCGAGCAACCGGGAGGGGGAGGGTGGGGTGTATAACATTTGCGCGAAACGTTCAATGTCTGAAATTATCCGTCGACAGAGAGGCATTTTCGACTCGAAACGCGGGCAAAAGATAAACACACCGCGCGAGGGAGCGCGCGCGCGATTTACGAGCAGCTATTACTCATCCACTCGCCTCATTGCAACGGAATAAAAGTAAATATGTTATTTACAATGGAAAATGAAGTACGAGGCGATCAACGTCATTCGCCTGTCCGTCCGGTTTCGAATACCATGCGCAATATTTCGCGGCGTGCATTGTGAAATAATAAACGCCGGAATCTACAATATTCCACAGCCGCGAACACCTACGAACATCTTCGAACGCAATCTTCGTTTGGGAGTCTTGAGATCTCGTTGAGAAATGGGAGGAAAAGAAGGGTTGCGTAATTTCGTCTCGAGAGACGATAATTATGCTAGCACGCGCGGAAGAGCGGCAACGGACCGCGGAGATTTATACTTTAAGAGACCCGAGGGGTGGGAGGAGGAGGAGTGTAGCAGTCGGACGCGCGTGTTTTATTATTTTATTTTATCCGTTTTATATCCGGACCGGTGGTGAATTCCTCGTAATTTCATACACACCACTTCCGACATAAAAATACTTGCGCGCACGTCCAGTCCGGGACCCGTATACCTGGTCATTCTAATTTTACACGAATGGTCGACGACGTGACTGCCGCGCACGGCCGTAAATGCTTCACGGGCCTAACTAACTTCAAAATTCAACGAAATTCCCGGTCGCGGGGACAGCGACGCGGCGCGCTGCGGTTCACGTAATAAAAGCATTGCGAGATCTGGAAAGTGTCCGGCAGTGTTTATAGTTATTGTGTAACCGGGGTCGAATTAGCCAGGACGTTTCCGGGATGGGTGTTACATTATTAAAGGAACGTGAAAACAAGAGAGAGAGAGAGAGAGAGAGAGAGAGAGAGCGTAGAAATTTTCGGAAAATTGAGGCCGTAGCCGGAGCGCGAAGCAACAAAAGGTCTCGATCTATTAAACGGGGGAGCCCAATCGATCACCTCGTGATCACGCCGCCGGCGCAAAGTGGCCGATTGAATTTCAATATTAATCGAACAGTTAGCGGGTGCCGTTCCGACGTGAACGCTCATTCGGCCTATTAAAAATGCAACAGGCCAAAATTGGCCATGCCAGAGAAAACAATGCCATTAGCCGCCATGCGCCCCCTCCCCCAGCCCCGCCGCGCCGCATCGGCGTCGCCGTCCTCGCGTCTATCCGTTTTCGATGGAAAACATTTGTCGGTTACTAGAAAATCTACCGAAGAGGACATAATCAGCGTGCTCCCAGGAGATCGAGACTGAAATTTATTTTACCGCGGGAACACTCAATTCATAAATTTCCAGTTGACTTGGCCGAGATCCAATCTTTGTCGGGTTCCGCTCAATCATTCTTGATTACATCAGTGTCTAACCAGTCAGTCGATAAACGGTAAGGGAAATCGGGATGATGCATAAGGGTTTTGTTGAGGGATGTAGAACTAAGGGTGCGTGGCAACTGTACACCAGAGGAGAGAGTGGCGTAGGAAGTGTGGGTAGGGCTGAGGAAAGGATTAGTGGGGAATCTTGGGTGGGGATTGGAGGATGAACTGTGGGAGGAGTCAGAGGAGGGACTTAAGAAGAATCTAGGAAAGGAAATATGGGAGTGATTAGAGGAGTGACTACATAAGGAAACGGGAGCAATTAGAGCCATGTCTAGGGTAAGTAGGTGCTATAGGAGGACCTAGAGAACGTACTAGACGAAGAAATAGAGTAAAAGTTTGGGGGCGTGGTCAAAGAAGGAGGTACTGAAGGAGGAGTTAGGGGCGTGACCAGGGAAGGAGGCACTGGAGGAGAATCTCGGGAGGGGGGCTAAAGAAGGGACTAGAAAGGAGGAGAAGTTAACGATGGGACTAGTGGTGGGCTTAGAGGAATATCTGGAGAAAGCTTTATGACATTTCTTTGTTATTTATCGCTGTAATCGTTGACGAGTCTCCGGCGTTCTTTAATGGTGTCAACATTTTCTCTCTCTTTCTTAATTCAGTGGCAATCGGTCTATCGACGAAAATGGGGCTTTTGTAAGGACGTTGGTGTCCAAACAGCAGGGCGAAACGATCGATGTAATAACGTGCTGTTACTTTATTGGACGGAGCTGAATGGGGGACACGGGCATGGTTTGATCGAACGTGTGTATTATCTCTGTGAAAATGGCGTTCCCGTGACACGCGCGCCGGGTGATATAGATTTCAATTACAAGCATTAAATCTAAATTAATATCAATTTTTGGACGAACCGGTGCGAACGAATTAAACGCGAGAGATATAAAGCGGGGGACCCTCCTCCGCCCTCCGCCACCATGATAAGCTGACAGCAGCTAGAACGATAACGTGGAGGATGATCCGGTGTGCGGGGCATCATCAGCGTAACCGCAGCGATGGGAGCACGGAATACACCGGGAAATAAAACGAGGGGATGCAAGATGCTCGGGCCAAAGGGAAAGCCGCCACGGGTTTGTGGAGACTACAATTTCACCGGAGCCGGAACGCAATCCTGCGCGAACCAGACGTACTCGCAGGACATGCCAGTCGATGCACGGGCACTTGATGGCGTCGTCGTGTCCGCGTACCCGTGGATACGTGTCTCCAAAGTAATTTCCAGTTATCTGCGTTTACGATTCCGCAGTTGCGCCAACGTGATTTCGCCTCGTATTTCCTGGACGTCCCGGGGTCGTTCTTTTCTGTCTCTCTGACCTTTGATCCGACCCTGACGCAAATATGCGATTCCTACGCGATCTATAAATTTCATATCAATTGTGGATTGAATAGAATATGATGAGAATATAATGAGTAGAATAAAAAAGGCTCTACGGACATTTTTCTCTAAAGTGGACAGCTGTTCATGGAATCCCGATTTACATTTGAGACCCGAGCCTACAGTTGCTATCCAGTAATTGAGCTCGCGCTATCCTCTATTTTATTGACAAGAGAGTTCATACATATTCCACGAGGAAGTTGAACTATGAAACAAGTGGCGGAATCAGTTCAACGAGCAAGAAGGACGCGAAACAGACAAGAAATTAAGAAGAGCGTAATAGTTTCAGCGCCGAGGCAGTTTAAGATTTCATTTTAAAGTCCCATTAGAATTAGATCCCTCTGTATGCCATGATCGTCGCTCGCTCGCTCGCTCGCGCCGTGCCGTGCCGTGCCGCGCCGGCTGCTTTCATGTCGCAGTAAAGCGGGCAAAGTGACGCGCGGAAGAATAAACGAACATCTCCCCGGCATGGCATCGCGGGCCGTCGGCCAATACAACTTTCAGTCCACTTTTACAAAACAGCAGAAGCTTTTTAGGAGGCCGTTACCCGGGGCAACTTGCGAGCACGGAGTTTACGGGTGCGTGAGCCCCGGTTGAATATTTCGCGATCCGCCGTGGGATCCCGTAAAAACTGGCTGACGGCAATACTCGAACGACAACGCAACGCCCGTCTCTCGCTTACGCAGATATCGGCAACGGACGGAAACGGACCGTAAAATTATTATCGCGACGACACTTCAATCCGCGCGCGTTACGCGGCAATTAGAGCATCCTTAACGAGCCTCGTCGCTCGCCGAGAAGAAGTAACCCCGAGCCTCGAGTTTCGAACGATGAAGTCCCGGAGAAGTTGGAGACGAGAGAAGTTGCACTTTCGAGTGGCGATGGGAAAATTCTTCGGCCGTGCCCCGGCGTCTCGTTTCGCAAAGTTCTTATGCAAATTTGACGATCGACCAAGCCTGCGTTAGGTTTGCCGTGGTTTACTTCGGTTCGACAATGTTTGGGGTTAGGTATCGGTGTTGTTTGGGGTTCGTTGTTGTGTTAGATCACCATCTCGTTGTACTCGGACGATAATTTCAGTATCTCCAAACGAAACGAGACCTAAAAGCCTCTGGATTCCAGCATCTCCATATTACGTCAGCGACACAGCCCGAATTTCTCGCGTTTCGGACCGACTCCGGCACTCCGATAGGTTCCTCCCGCCGGGTTCTTATTCCGATTCCACGTTGCCAATTACCGGGCGATAAATTTTCGCGGGGTGGAGGTCGTAAATTTCTGCTTGTCTACCCCTTTTCCCAGGTTTTTTGAAAAGACCTCTCTCGCTACTCTCGTACATCTTCCCCGCCTCCCGCCGTAAGATACTCGGAGAATCGGCGAATCCAGTTTGTTTTTCCGCAAACACGACTATCGCACCGAAATACTTTCTCTCGCTTCGTGTGCAGTCGCTTTGATTCGAGCTTTGAGCGGCGAAGTTCCCTTATCGTTTTTAATTGAAAAGTTTGAACAGGACGGGAACTGGCCGTTCCTTCGAAGTTCCGGCACACCGACGGGCGAAAAATGACAGTGGCGGGAGGGGAGGGTGGACCACTCTCTTCCTCGCCACTTAAAAGGATGCAGATGGTTTAATTATACTGTATGCCGATAATAAGGTCGCCAGCTGCGAGCAGCCGTGGAAAGGCTCAATTAAAATTGTACCTTAATTTCTCGGAGGTCTGGAGAATCCGGACCCAGATAAGAAGAGAGAATATCGCGACACACGAAAGAAATTGTAAGGAGAAAGGTGGGGCGAGCTGCGCGCGAACTCGCGAAAGGCGTTAAATAAATAAACGAGCAATAATAGGGGGGAGGGGATTTGCGCGAAAAACTTATGGACAGAATTAATTTTTTCCCGATAATCTGGTGGCTGCCCGTAAAAATTGACGGGAACACCGTGTTCGCTAATGCGCGGACAACGACAACGACGTAATAAATTTCATGCGAATTCGCAGGGTTGCTATAACGATAACGAGCTCACCGGCGAAAGTATGCTTAAAAACACCTAGCTATTGTTTAATTTAATAACGACCCGACAACGGGCGGGCGGGGAGGGGTGATGACGGGTTCCGCGGGCGGGGCGAGACACAGAACCGTAGCGCAGCTGTTGTTTCATTGCAATGCCCGGCGCGCGGAGAAACTTGCTGGAACTACTTTCGGGGCACGTATGCTCTCGAATCTATTAGCTGGGAACTTGCAGCGAGAGTAAAACTTGAACGTGTTCAACGGTTAAGCAGCGCCGGATGGATTGCAGAAACTGTAAACTCTCCGCCGATGCATTGTGTTATAAGGCGCAGCAGAAGTTATAACGCAACCTTCCCCCCACCCCTATCCGCCCCGTCACCCGTGATTCTTACAAGGGGGAGCCACCGGGAATTGCGTGTAATGACCGTGTAATTGTCAACTGCAATTTCGCGGGGAATTGCCGCCCGCTGTCTGCTCTCTGTTGCAAAGGGAACGATTTAAATGGCGAACGAGGGCGATTAACCGAGATTAATCGATGCCTAATCGCTGTCGGCGACGCTGTCCCTTTCGCAATGTATACAACCAGCGTGGAGGTACTCGCATTTATCTATTTCTTTTTTTCCACTTCACACGCGCGAGCCAAAAATTCGGGTGTCGTACCTTCTGCTGGATATTTCTCGAGGGAAACATTTGTAGACGTGTCTCGAACACGTGTTAAATTGTCCCGAAAGTTTCAACAAAATCGGCCGGGTAATGTTGTTTGTAAAGAGAATCGAACGTATCGATCTGTCTTTGGGTCGCGCGCCGTTATTTCGCGGAGTTTTCGTATTATATGGAGATTTGTCGAGATCTCGTTCGGGATTCTAGCTACTTCGTTGACCCAGTACACGAGCCGTAGAGGGGTTAGGGGCTCCTATCAGTGGCAACAAGTAGCGGAAGGTTATGGTAATGTTCTCAGTCCCAGCACTTACGGTTTGTTCGAAGGCCAGCCATCAAAAGGGGATAGAAACTACCCCTTGGAGCAGTTATTTCGCCTCTTGAAAGCCGCTTTGGGGCGAGTGCATAGTCAAAGTAACGACTCCGGACTCAGTCTTTCGCAGAAGCAATCTTGCCCACCACCCAGGGTTCATCTGTAGTCAATGTATATTCCGTGGCTTTAATGCTCTCTGTCCCCTTCAGAGGTGGAAAACATCGGGATTCAGGGGGGTAGTTTCGGGATTTTCGCGACAGAGGAAGTCCGGAAACTTTTTTTCCAGTGAAAACTATCGCCTAGAGAAAATTGCATTTTTCACGTGTTTTCGAAAGAAATACGTTTTTCGGGAATCTGCTCGCGTATAGAAATTTCCACGTCGGTTTTTCATTACCCAGTAGTACCGGTTCTACAACCGGAATTCCGGAAGTTCGACGCGTTCCCCCGAAGTTCGACGAGCACCTACCGAAGAAACCCGAAAGCGTATCCCGTTAGAAAATTAAATTCGAGAAAGGGAAGAACGCGGCGCGTAACTTCGGCAAAGTTATTTCGCGATGAAACGAAAAATTATTCCTTGCATAGTTCATTACGGCCGGCATACAAGAGAACCCCATTAATGGATATATTTCTATATTCTTTCTTCTTCTTCTTTTTTCTTTTGTGCTGTGTACCCCCTTGTAAAACTGTAAAGTACAGCAAAATGTAACCGGTAGGAATTTTACGTCGGAACACCGCGGGCAGCGTTAAAAAGAATATTGTGGGGAGAATTTTTAGTGACCCGCTGATTCACATTTGCGTAACTCATTTCGCCGGCGCATCAGCTGCCGGTAAACAGTGGAGATGAACCCTTCCCCGTCGAGTTAAATATACATTGCCGGAAACCGAGCGACTTCAGACACCCCCGGGATGTAGTTCTTTCGAAGTGGAAGCGGGGACGGGCGGGGGCCGCACGAATAATAAAACCAGCGACAATAAATAACAATGCCAGTGGCATTAAGCTTTCACTCCGAAAACAACGCGAGTATATTGGAAACGACGTAGAAGCATGACTACCGGCCGATGCAGTCACGATCAAAATAAATTATTATCCATTTCCGTTGTTGGTCCGCTTACAATTTTTTAAAAATTGAATCGGTGAATTTTAATCCTGGGAATCTCATAATTTTACAAAATTCATCCAAGGTGAAATGCCCTAAGCGTGGACAAGCCAAAAGTGATGCCTAAATCTGGACAATTGAATTTTTATAGTAAAACCAATAATTAAGTGATTAAATAATTATTTTATATATATATATATACCCCTTGCCCTACAATATCGTATGAGACTCGTGATGAAGATTTTGACCAGAATCTAACAAATGTGTATGCTATTAATTTCCTTTAAACCGAAATAAAATTCTACGTTGGTTTTGTTGATGGTACAGGTTCCTCTATTTTAGGAAATTACGAAATACAAAAAGGTTTCGATCACTGAAACCGTAAAAAAATCGTACGACAAGGGGTTAATACACCGAAAAAGACAATTAAATTTTCCTACCAGGGTGATCCGGACAGGTGTAAAAGTGGTGGAAACGACCGGCGCAGAGAATACTTGTATCGAGCTGGCGAATCGAATGTAATATTAATCGATGCGCCATGATATTCCTCTCAGAGCCGACTGTAAACTCGCGAACGCTCGGCAGCCCCCGTTCCTTCAACTCGATCCTCGGAGCATTCCGGCAATTGTTTCGTTACGCAAAGAACAGCCTCGAGGAGATACGTTTCCCTAATGCAAGCCAGTACCAAAGAAAATGAAGAAATTAAGAATTAACGTTCATCCCAAGACCGGGGGGGCGGGGGGAGAGGCGGGATGGATGCCGTGGAAAATTGCGGCTGTTCGAAGAACCGCCGCGAGGAAAACGGTCCAGCGATTTGTTTGCCAAACGAGCGAGCATCTTGTATCCGTTAGAATACTCGAGAGGGTTGTTGCGATGCTGACGGGAAAAACACGGCTCCCGGAAATATGGAGAAACGAGTCGGAGCGAGATCGGCCACGGGTTTTTTCGGACGGGAAATTCCCTGCGAGAGAGAAATATTAAAAAATCGTTTATTCAGATTCTGCAAAAACCATTGAATTCTGGGCCTAGGGCTCTCGAAGAGCTTTAGATCTGAGTTTGTGATCCTTAGCGCAATACTAGTCCCGGTCCTAGGCTGTCGAGGTTCAAGAGATGCGGCTCGCGAGGTCCAGAGCATCGCCGAACAAATGCAAGGGGATGGCGCGAGCTCGTTAGAGAAGGGGGTGGAGAGGGCGGGGTCCGCGAGAATCCCTCTCGATCAAAAAACATCTAACTTTGCATTTTACATCGAACCGAGGAGCAGCACGCTCTTAGCGAAAGCGTCGCGTCGCGGCGGATGGAAGGAAAATGAGAGGACCGAATGGGTGTAGACGAGGAGGAGACGCGGTCGGAGGCGAAACCGAGAAAGGGGGTGGCTGGAAGCGGAAGCAGCCAGGAAGACTGATTATTCTGACTGCAGAAGAGTTCGTCTGGCTGGTGGGCCACTCCATCATTTTGACGGGCGCGAATCCCTCTCGTAATATTGTCCAATGAACGCGCTCCTTTATTCTGAACGAATGAGGTACGAGCATT
Source organism: Lasioglossum leucozonium (assembly GCA_028454225.1). NCBI lineage: Eukaryota > Metazoa > Arthropoda > Insecta > Hymenoptera > Halictidae > Lasioglossum > Lasioglossum leucozonium. Next base: position 9,262,920 of record CM052218.1, on the reverse strand, counting down.
AAAAGCATCAGGCAAAAAGGGAGAGCATGCCTGGCGGTCCTCCCTCCCCCCGAAAAACACAGCCGTAATGGAATCCAGGAATTTCTCCGCGTGGCCCGGGGAAAACAGGCTGCCGGGAGTCGTGTATGATTGAAATCGATGGTCCGCCGATAGGGTCCCCGGGAAAACGAATCGTCTTTCCAAGTCCGACTCTGTCGCGGAGAGAGGCTGCCATACTAGCGAGCCCCTAATCGCGTTTCAGGGGCTCCACGGTCTGTCTCTGCGCTCTAACGAAGACACGACAACTCCCGGACGGAGAGAAAACAGGGAGACTTTTGAGCCACCCGGTGAAACGAAGGGACGCCCAAGCCTTTGCAGCACCGCAGCAACGGGAACGTTCGATTTTTCTTTCAGCCGCCGCCGCCGCCACCGCCACTGCCACCGCCACCGCCGCCGCCCGCTCCTCGCTCTCTCCATTTCCCTGTTTCGCATGCTGCTGTGAAATGAAATATGAGTAAAATGGATAACGGGGCGAGTCGCGACCGGAAAATGGAACACGATGAGAAGCAAGAGGGTGACAACGGTGAACGGAGCGGGGGTGAGGGGATGCAGGGTCGTCGTGTTTGGATTTCGCACGTTCAACCGAAATGGGACGAGACACGCGATGATGATGCATCGCGCGCACGCCAATTAAAATCCGGCGGAACCGCGATCCGAGTATTGCTTTCTGCGATACGGGACCGCGTTAATAAAAAGAAGAGAAGAAAAAACGGAAGCCGGACGACTCGAAAGATTAAACACCTATACACACGACCATCGAACGTTCTCAGTGAAAAATGCCCGTCGGTCGGATTAACCTCTGACGAGTCGATATAGCTTGTCTAGGAAGAACGTGTGCTGTTTCGAAGCCCTAGCTCGATCGTAGGGGTGGCTGCAAACAAAAATCGAATTAGCAGGTCCGGAGTCCTCGTTGAACGTCGTGCAAAAATTCTGAAAAAATATCTGCAATCTTGCCACTATCAACGCACACACACGAGAATTTTATAAATTTTTTGTAACCAAATTCTGACGGCAAGAAGCAGAAATAGAGAATTCGAAAAAACGAGATTTTCTTGAAAGATTCAAAAGTTTTTGTCGGAAGGGTACGTCATCGTTGAAAAAAATTGAGAACACTAGGTTTTAGTGCTTTCGGCGATGCAGTGTTTTGCGATCGTCACGAGTCGAGGATTTCGGGCCCGGAGACAGACCCGACAAAGGGATATTGTTATTCGGAACAGTCGAAAGGGCCGAAGGATATGGGGTCGTAGGTTCGAGAGTGGTTACGCGGCCAAGATGGCGTAATATTTTTAATGGAGGGCGCGTTGGGTGATCTACGGGCACGCTGCATTGTTTCCGTACGACGCCTCCCGTATATTGCTTTCCCGCTCTGCACCTTTCTCCACGGTTCTTGGTCTTTTATCATCTTTCGTGCTCTTTGCGCTCCTTAGGTCGTACTTAAGACCTTCCGGCGACGGTTTCCCGAAAATTATACGACAGACGACGACTATCCGCGCCCGTTTTACCACCGCTTGACTGACTCTCGTGACTCGCGTTCCTAAGAGGAGCGATTTTTCTTCTTGCAGTCTCGCGAACCATCCCTCGAAAATTCAAGCTGGAAAACATTCGATAAGAATTGTTTACCGGCCGGGCCAACGTTCGGTGAAAAATTAATTTGCTTTCTGGCTAACCGGCGGTAGCGATTAAAACGAGAGATCTCTCCAGAGGGACCGTTTTATAGTGTCCATTGACGCGAGTCTTGCCGCGCCAGTGGGCTTTATCTAGAACTTTACATATTTTTCCCGGGGAATGTCTCAGATTAAAAACTTGAAAAAGCTGTCGCTCTTGAAAAATCACCCCTTTCCCGAAGCAAAGGGACAGGACAGCGTGGAGGGGAATGGAGGGGTTGGCGGAGAGGTGGCCGTTCTGAACCAACAGTCGCCCCGTCGGTGTAAAGTAGAATTATGTCACGGCTTTACCGACGGATACTTTTTATGGGGCTTCGCGCAGCCACGGCCGCCTCTAAAGGCTACCAAAACTTTCCTTCCCGCTAAAACCATTAGCTTCCCCGTATATTCTCGTACAAAGGCGCGCGCTTCCTGTCCCCTCGGCACGGGGACTAAAATCCGGTACACACCGGGAACAGGTGTCGAGGAGGAGGACCGTGCGGCCAGCCTCGGCAAAAGGATCCCCTAGCCATGGGGCAGCGCCGGCGACGCCAACGACAGTGCATCAACAAAGTGTCATTCTACCTCCTGCGCGGCTCTCGCCTTAGATTAAAACTCCTTGAAAATCTGACGCGGACGGTTCTATGTATATATATATACGCGCGCGGCAAAGAATTTTTTCCCTCCTTTGTAGAAATTTGTAGTCGCTGCAAAAAATATTGACACCCACAGTCTCGGTACGGGTGTGACTGGCGCGCTTGGAAAATTGTTTAAAAAATATCAGGTTTATTAATAATGCCATGAGAATATACGTATATCGTTGCATTTGGGAGAGTCGGAAATGTGGTGTCGTGGAAAATTCTCAAAAAAAGTAGTTCGTATCGCCACTTCTTTTTTTTTTCACCGTGTTACTGAAGGATCGTCGTGTATGTCAATACATTTTTGATCCAGCGTGTTCGACGTAACGCGCGAGCGTGCGCGCGCGACCGTGGCACGCCGGGGAAAACACGGTCGGACGAAAGAAAACGAACGGTAACGTCGTAAAAATCCAAAACGCTGGCGCGCCCGGAGTAAAATTTTTACAGCCCCCGGGGGGTGGCGGTGGGTTTTTACCGTGTATCCCGGAATCGAAATATCGGGGGCGGCCGTCCGTCGGGCGCGAGGCGCGCTTTACATCGCCGTAACTTGATTGGCAAAAGTAAGCACCGAGATGGATACCCCGTTAAGTATCCCTCCGGGATTTTTCGCTGGCTGGGCGGCGACTGCCGGCTCTGCTCTCGTTGAAAAGAAATATTTAACAAAGCGCTACGATAAGATTTATATTTCATTAATAGCACCGGCTGATGGATTCCTGTTACGTTTCCGAAGTTTCTTTTCACTTAGGGCGGTCATCGTTCTTAATAATTGCCGGTAATGAAAAGGAATTCCGGGGGGGGGGGAAGAAAAGTTCTCGCGCGGACCGAAATAAAACGAGCAAACGCTAGGGCGAAACTTGGTTAAGGGAGGAGGAGGAGGAGGAGGGGGTAATATTAATATTTCCCCGCGTATATTCCCGCCACGTTTCCACGGTGAACATTCTTACGTCGTGCCACGGCTCTCTTTCTCTTTCTCATCTGGCCAGAAGAGAATCCATAAAAATTTCTGATGGACTATATTCCGCTCTCTCATCCCCCTTCCACCTCACCGCCATCCGAGAACCGAATCAAAAAACTACTTTAACAAATTTCAAACTGTTTAAGAATTTACGATTATACGTCCGGTGTTATCGCCTGCGATTACACCTTCGGAACCGAGCGCGGAAAATTTTCGTAGAAAAATCTGCGAGTCCGGGCGATTCGATTTTTAATAAAACGAAATCCGCGAGCGCGATAAAAATATTCGATAAGGGGAACACTGCCGTGTTCGCGAGGAGCTAAAGGCGCGAGGAGGTAATCGAATTGAAACGCCAACGACCAATTCGGCGATACAAATAAAGCCACGGTAAGCCGGGTAAAGACTGGCAGCAGGCAGCCTTGTAGCCGCACGGCGCGAGTACCTAAATTATTCGAAACTGCCAACTAACGCTGTACACGGCCGGGGTTTAGACGATGGTAAGCCGCGTAAAAATGCTTCTTAATCTTGAGCAAGGTCTCTAGATTGCGACCGGAACTTTTTATGACCGCCGAAATTCGCCGTGGAAACGAGGGAGAGCCCGAAGAATGGCAAGGGAAGACGGAAATTACCATGAGCCCGGCCAGAACTGCTCGGGAAGAAAGGAAAATACACGCCAGGAAAGAAACAAGAGGCGGAAAGTAGACCTCGGCCCTTGCGGAATAGCGGCTGGGTCGATGCCGACCCTATTCTGCTCGTATCTTGTTGAAAATAGGTATTACTTAATTCTCAAATTATACAGGGAGTTTCAATTAGAACCGGTGGGCGGAGACGACGAGTCCAATGAAAATCGATGGGCGGAGTCAACCGGAATTTGTGGGAGGAGCCAAGAGCGAGCGTTAGATCCGCCCAGAAGGTAACGACGGTAGAGAATCTCAAATACAATCGAATCGTTAGTAAAAAGTAGGCGGAGTCGAATGATTCAATGGTGGGGGAAGTCTCTAGCTCTAACGCGTAGAGCTGCCGTCTCGGTACCAAGAGCGGGACAAGCAGAGAGAAAAATATGAGAGCAGGGAGGATAAGGCACAGTCTGTCGAAGGAGGATAACGAAGCCAGGGGGAAAACTCACTTCTAAATTAATTACTATACAATGCGGGGACGCTTTGTCGCGCGGCGTCTTTATTAAACAAGCCCGCCCCTGGCCCCGCCTTTCACTTAACCGACATATTACCCCCAGGGGCGAGCGATGTATTAACTGTGTCCCGCATTCCGGTGGCGGGCGGACCTGTCCCAAGTAATTTTTTTCATCCTCCCGGAACGCGAAATCCCCTTGTTGCATCCTTTTGTTTATGCAACGAGGAGCCGCCGCGGCAGATATTGCGGAGATTACGCGGCGCTCGAGCCTCGCCGCGCCGGGGCGAAGATTTAATGGTTGAATTAGCGGTGTTCCTTAATGAAACATGAATCAGGGATTGAAATCAGCCACCGGGCGTGTTTTAATGCTCGGAATTTTGCCGCGAGACACCCCGGGTAGGAGGGACAAAGGGGCGGGTGGGGGGCGTTTCGCTGCCAGTCCCGAAGCCCTCTACCCTCTATCCCGTTCGTTTCATCGAAGTTTGATCAGATTCTAACTTCGCGGAGAGCAGCCCCGCGGAATTTCGGGTGTGTCTTGCGCGTCGAATATAAATGGTAATCCGAGGATGGAGTTCATCGTCCCGGGACTGCTCTTATTTGTACGTTTATGTAATTGAAATTACAAAGTTCCGGATGGCTACATTTAGAGAGAGAAGCACTTTGAAAATAATCCACCGGAAACTTTACGTTCGAAGAACCGACGGTGCTACGAAGGAACCTAATCCCATCAGGATTGAGCACAGACGAATCTCCATCGCGGTAGAGCCCCTCCACCCCCCCCCCTAATCCGCTGGTTTTGCATTATCAATTTTTGATAAAACCAGAGAAACGGCGCGAGAGCGTGTCGATTGTTGAATCACGGTTCCATCGAGCTCGGGGCTACGGCGTCCGTATGCACGCCCCTACGAAATTGTTGTCATTAGAGTCCCGAAGCTCAATGGCACCAGGATTTCCTAAGCCCCGGGCGTCGTAGAGCACCGCCCAGTGTTGCAAGAATTCCCCAACACGTGCCGCACCGCGGAAGACGCAAAGCAGAGCGGCGCACGTGCATGCAAGTATCGCCGAAGCTTTCACGGCGATTGCTTTTTCGGCGTCGTTTGTCAGCCGGGATGTTCAGCGAGAAATCATTCGACCTCTCTCCTAGGGGTGGTTTCACACTGCCGAACCCGTACCATCTTTATCCGCCCCGTTAAAATGCTCTCGCATCGAGGGAGAGAGAACTGTATCCGCCGCTTCCCAGGAACAAATCTTCCGAGAACCGATCGATTCGAAAGAAAAGGATGCTAAACTATCCGAAGAATAGCAGTCCTCTCTTCAGCTCTCCTGTTCGAGAAATATCTTTCAACCCACTGCCTCGATACCGGGACGGTAGATACTCGGAAAAAAAAAATTGGATTATCGGTTTTCGGTCGATTTCTCCGCGATGAAAATTCCGAACGAAAAAATCTCGAATATCTTTGGTCCGAAATCGCTCCCGACTGCGGGGGCAACAAACAAGAACCACCGCTGGATTTTGTCGGGTCTGACTTGAAAAAGTGGTCCAAGCAAGGGCGGGAGGTATATGTATTTCTCGAACAAGGATTACGGACTGTCGGATGCTCGGAACCGTTCCACTGATCGCCTGGAATCTCGAAGGACGGTGGCCAGGCAGGCAGCACCCTTGGCCGAGTCCGCTTTTATTCTCCGCCTTGCACTTTACGCGGGCGAAATATGCTCGGAGCTCGCGGAAATTTCCGCGCGAACGATATTCGACGGAGGGAAAAGTGTTTCCGGGGAATTTTCTCTTCGGGGTTTATCCACGCGTGACTGCGTTTAATTCTGAGGACTGCGAGGGGGGAGGATCAGTTTCGTTCGCGGAAGTTCGTGATCCGAAATCGCTGGCCGACAGAGCAGCGCGCGGCTAAGTTAACTGGCACAGAGCTCTAAGTTCAACCGTCTCTACAGCACAACGGCATCCACCCACTTTAGGATAATCTAAAAACCAAGATTTTGCTGTTCCGGTAAATTCGGCGAAATAACCGCTAGCAAAAATGTTCCGCGCGTCGAAGTTCCTTCGTCGCGCGGTAAAACGAACACACACGGTTGGTCCGCGGCCGTTCACTTCTCTTGTCCGTTATTTATTATTTCCCCAGCCCGCCGACCCTCTCTCCCTCTCTCGTGACCGCGAAACTTTGAGACTCCCCACGGAATCGGTGTCCGTTTCCGGGAAGTTGCCGGATCACCCGGCAGGAAAGAGCAGTTTGACAACTCCCGAGTCTCCTCTGGAGACCAGCGCGCACCACATCGGGAAACCCGAGACTCCGCCGAGCTGGATCCCGTTTATTAATGATAACGACGTTTCCGATCGATCCTTCCGCGACTTCCGCAACTTTCATGCAAATGGTCAGACTATGTTTTCCAGCTGGTCCGACTTGCCACCGATATATATGTATATATTCACCCGCTGAACTATCCGCTGGAAAGTCACATTTTTCATGGCGTTCGTTCCGATCGAGTTCATCGGTCTCTGAGAAATACGCCGCTGCGAGACCACACCGCACTCCCGAGCCCGGTCAAACCGGACAAATCTGCCGCAAACGTCCGCGAACCTAATGGATCGCCCTTGAGGATGTGTTCTGATCGTCGTGAATGTAGTGGCGCACTCGCACAGCCCTAGATCCACTGTACACGTACCCGAAATTGCAAGGATCCACGAGAAAAAAATCAATCTAGCGCACGAGCGTCCCAAAATGAACTGCTTTTGCATTTTCGAGGCGAAAATGCCTACACTCCTGACATCCGAATCTCTCAAATTTCTAGAACATCTCGGACACCAAACCCATGGTTACCAAATAATATTTTGACGATACCTTCAGGTAGACCGCAGCTGGTATGGGAAACGATATTATCTCCGCAATTTCTATCCTTTTTACGAAAGTTAACACTTCCCGCGGTTTATCCGACCTCGGTAAACAAAACCATTGTTGGCGGGAGTTTCCGCCGTAAAGTGGATTAAAACTATTTTCATTGTTTTTCTGGGGAAAAAAGGCGAAGAGAAGGGTGGGGAAGAGGGGCGGCGGGGCGAAAGAAAAAGATGGGGTAAAAGATGGAGGAAGAAGGGGATACCCCCGGAAACTCGTATTTCTCCGTTCCGTTCCGGCGAGAGAACCGCGGCCCCCGGGAAGTTTCGCAATTAATAAGTAATTTCTCTGCACTTTATAGCGGAGAGGAGAAACTGTCATAAAAAGTTTCGACGCCCGTTTCTTTCGCTTCGATCCCCGCCCGCGATGAAAAACAATACAAATAAATATCGAAGGTATCGTCGCGGAAATCGCCGGGCGTATTTCATCGCGAACTAATTCCCCTGTCCTCCGTGTCGCGGGGCTCGGCGTTACATTTTTAAGCCGCCGCGCGAAACGCTATCGATTACTATTATCGGGTCCGTTCGCCAATTAAAATCCTCCCCCAGTTTAACTATAATTCTCCCGGCACAAAGACCGTATTTTCAAATACCCCTCTTTGATGCCCGATGCTTCGACAATTTCACCGTTATTTTTTTTCCCCCACCGTTCGTATTGATATTCTTTAGAAAATTGATAATTCCAACGGGACCATTCATTAATTTTCCACCCTCTATAAAAATTCTCGTCTCTCACGTTCTGGTCATACAATCTCTCCAGTTTTGTTCGACCAGCTTCGAAGAAATCGGGTTGCAGAGATTAACAAACGATATTGTAAAACTTCACGTTGTACAGAAAATGATGTAGAAATAATTTCACCGTGAAATAATTAACGAGTGCTTTGAACATTTTGGACCTTCGTTAATAAATGTTCGAACGCGTCAGGGGTTCGTGTCGGCTGTCTGTCCGACTAATGGCTGGCTTATACCACTGGTTGTCTATCCGCGAACGTAAACAGTTAGCGAACGCCTGATTATTCGTTAATATTTGGTGACGACGAGCGTGAAAATGCTCGGCCGGAACAAAAACCGTAGAGAGCGAATGGAAAACAGGCGGGGAACACGAAGTCAACGAGGAGAGAACGTTTACAACACGTAGCCCGTGTGGAATTGTTCCGCGACAAACTTGCGCGTAAATCGAGTGCACGGTAGTGTAATTTACGCCGGGAACGTTTGAACCGGTGAATTAAAGCGACTCTCGAGTACGGAATTTTGTTAACAAATCGCTACTATCGGAGGAAGGTGAGAACCGAAAACCGTGTTTAAAACAGCCAAACGCCGACAATTGACCGAAATTTCACCCTAGAACCGATCGCGAGCCCACCCTAAATTTCCTAAACTAGTGCAGGACAAACAATTCATCAAAAATTTCTAATGATAATTAATGGCATTTTATTTCGGTATTGTAATTAATATCAATTTAATAAATAGCGATCAGAGGTTGAAAGGTAAAGGAGTTTCTGTTCAACCAAAATTGCTATTGCATAGTGTATCAGTGATGCAGGATCCCCGACTAAGACGTGTCAAGTAGCGGGGTAAATGACAAGCGCAGGGACACGTGCGGCAGACACCTAAACACCGACAAAGACAACTCATATGACGGACAGTGTCACCTGTGCGGGGGTGTGCAGCGGAGACAGGATCACGGAGAAGATGGACTCTCTCTCCCCGGGGATTGTTCATAAGTTATGGACGCATTAATTATAATGGAGAATTCACGTTCCACTGTTTATTGACTTGACCCGGACACCTGAAAGGCTTCGCCAGTACATTTTCTGCACATTTTCAGACAATTTCGAATGTTAATCCCTGCACGAGTTAATGGAACACTCCTGTCGGAGGGTACTTTATTAAAAAAAAAAATGTCATTCTAACAATTTGGCAACGTTTAAACACTCCCGTACCTGCACACTAGTTAGGTACGATCTGTAGAGGCAAAATTGACGTGACGGTGTTCCTATCAATTTATTTTCCAATTTGTCGAAACGTCCTGGGAATTACGTTCCCAACGTGTGAACATTTTTTGAAACGCAGATCAACGCCTTTCTTTGGCAATTGTGGAAAACTAATAAAAAAAAATTGTCCGGGTCAAAAGCGACCCGGTCACAGCGAGAGGCTGGAAATCGGAGGGTGGAAGGTAAATTTGTCTAAACAATTAAAGCGCAGCTGTTGCGAGGGAATGGAAATATGGCGGCAGCGATCGGTGGAGCAAAGTGCGCCTATAAAATATCGTTTAGAATTTGTTGGGACCCGCAGACGCAAGGAGCACGGTATGTGTGCGCGCATGTGTATGCATGGACGGGGCGAGTAAAAGTTCGTGGCGCTTTTGTGCTTGGAAAAAAGAAAATATCAGGCGCGGCCGGTCCCCGCGGAGCGAAATTATGAAAATATTAAGGGGTACGGGCGAGCCACTCGTTAAAAAGTAATTGCGCGAACTGCTCCGCAATAACTGAATATGGAAGAGCGAACTCCGGGATTCACGCGCGGATCCAAAGAGCCGCGGCGGCGGCGGTGGCGCTGCTTTCTTTGGCCGCCGCCGCGCGACTGAAAATTACCGCGCCGCTTGGTTTTCATATATTCAGCCGTCCCGAGTAGACGTAGAAACCTCGGCCGGGCTCCCTTAGTTACAAGGAACTACGACGGCCCCGCCATTTTCCCTTCCAGCCGCCACCCCTCCCCTTCAACGCTCGCCGAAACCCCTCCCATTTACTTTTTTTTGTTTTAATACTAATTTCAGCGTGAAAGCGTAAAAAAAAGAAATATATCGCTGGAAACGTAACCCAAGGAACGCACGTCCGACAGGGCTCTCACTTTCTTTGATGTTAACATGGTATTCAGTTACGAACAGAATGCTCCTCTCTACTTTTTTCGGGCGGTGCGCGCTCGCATAATTGCAGAACTGAAACTCCCACTCTAATACTCGTATCCTGTTACCCGAGCCGCGGTGAAAACTTCTACCGGAAATTTCCGATCCCACCACCGATCGTTTTCGGCTGACACTGAGAGGCTGCTTTTTCCGCTTTTGACTCGTCCAATTTTTTTTTCTTTTTTTTCCGGAGACCAGAGGCTCCAGGAATCGCACAAAGCTCCGAGTTCGGTTCGCTTTTTACAACCGCTGACCACAGGTAGAATTATTCTCTGATTTTACCGACGGCCGGAAGTTTGCGCAAACGCGGGAGCAAACATCCTCAAACTGAACATCGTATTTTCGGCAGTGTTTATTCTGGATAGAATGGTTTTCATGATTGATTATTCGCGAGTGTTTCATCAAATCGTGCCACGTGTTTGAACGTATTTAAACGTGTATGCTCTCTTGCGATTAAACAACAAACTATTAACAGTCGCGACGTTATTCAACGGAGACTATCTACGCACGATAATCATCATCGAGCAGAAAATCGAAGAAAGGTTTGCTTTGAACTCGTCTGCGACAGAGTTTGCGCAAACCCTGTGATTTTAAATTCCGGTTCGAAAGCTTTCGCGGCGAATCGGTTGTAGGATGTTCGAAGACTCACCGCGTTGTTGGCGTGCGTTTGATCCGTCTTGAGCTCCCGGTGGTTGCTGAATTGGACGTAGACTATTCTGCCACGGAGCTGAGCGATGCAGGTGCCGTAGTAACCCACCATCGTTGCTGCAGAATTCTCATCCGCCAGTTCCAAAAACGCCTGAAACAAAAAAAGCCAATCGTCACGGTTTGTAGTTGAATACCAATAAAACCGCGAGTTCGAAAAAAAGTATCCAGTGCTGCCGATGAAAAGAGAAAAAACAAATTATCACGAAGCACCGTGTGCCGGGAAATGTTTGCCGACCTCATTCGCGGAAAAGTGGATATGAAATTTTCGGAAATTCGCCAGGCTCGGAAACGCGGCGGCGTGGTCGACCGAAATCTCGGTAAAAGAACTTTTTAATACAGAACTGTCAACTGTCGTCTAATTGAATATAACCGGCAAACCGCGATGCGTTACTACCGGTTTCGGCCGAAATAAATCCAATCAAATCGGGACCGGAGCTGTAAATTGAAATCGTTTCAACTTTTCGAAACGGTCGAGGGACTTTTTGAAATCCGTAGGACGCGACATCGTACGCCGCCGTGCCACGGTGAGTTTCTTCCAGCGCTCTATCACGAAATCCAAATATTAATACAGAATTATCTCTGTAATTGAGTTTCTGCGTACCCGAGGTCTCCCCCCGACCGACCTCTCCGCAATATTTTCAACGCGTAATGTGCAAATCTTGTGCGCGATATTCCCTGCGAAAATATTCATCGAGCACTTCACGAATCTCGAAGAGACTCGGAACACTGTGCATTTCCACGTTCTTCCCCGTGGAGTCACCACTTTTCGGAATTATTTTGGAGAAAACCGTGCAACCCACTTTTAAGGAAAAATTCATACTGGTAAAATAAATATGCCCGAATGAGTTCGCAAACTTTCACGAACATTTGTCACTTGGATCTCTCTGAAAAAAATGCCGAATTTTCCCCACGACAGGTCAGCAAAATATTTTCTAACGCGGACAAGTTTCAAGGTTAACAATTACAAAAATAGAGGGACGATAATCTAGACGGAGAGGGAGATTATAATTCAGCGAAGTCGAAAAGGGGAATTCGATTCCACGCGATCACCTAGCGACATCTGTCTAACCCCCCTCTCGTCCCAGAATTTCTTCCTCCATATAGCTCTCTTTTCTCCGCGATCCATTCCAATCGGCGGCGGCGGTCGGAGAGGCAACGTTGCATCTGCATCGTGCCTCTGATCCACTTCCTCCCTCTCTCCCGACCGCCGTGCTCCCCCGCCATATTTCTTTTTTCAGTTCGAATCAATATTGCTTTAAGGGTAGAACGTCGCGCGCGCGGTGACTGCCGCTAGGGCAATTTCTCGCGTCTCATATTTACCGATTCAATAGCTTATTATTTCGCCACCATCCTCTCTCTCCCAGCCCTCTCCACCCCTCTGAAGAAACAAGAAATAGAAACGGAACGGAGGGTGGAGTTAGGAGGGGAGGGCGGCTGAAGTTGGGACAAAAGATTCCAAAATATCGGGGGTGGCTGTTTGTGTTTAAAAAGAACGACAGACCTTGAAGGGGTTGAACACTTAAGGCGGTCGAAAAGGAATTTAATAAAGAACATTTGCTTCTCCCGGGGAGTTTCGACAAAAGATCAACGCTGCGAAACGCGCACCAGAGCTCGGTGTCGGAATTATTTTATTATTATTAGACCGCGCGGATCTTTATGCATTGCGGCCCCCGCGGAGATTTCAGGAAACTTGTAAAATGCTGGTTTTATCGGAACGTGGCGAGCAGATTTTATTTTCTACGTATCCTTTCGCAGAAGAAAAAACGAGGAGACTTTTTGAAATGTGAATTTGCTTTAATTATGTTCCGAAGTTGCTGAAGAAGACAGTTTAATGTAACCAGTCGCGGACAGACGCGCAGCCTAAACGCGCGATTTCCATTAAAGGAATCGCGGAGTCCGATCAAAGAAGTCTCGCGAACCCCTTGGGAACTTCGAACAACTGCAAATAACGACGTCGAACTATTAAATGTCTCGGAACTCCCGCGACTACGTAAACGGACGGTGGGCGGCGCCTCGGATAGGCGATCATCCCTCTGGTTTAGGCTAGGAAAGCGTCCGCCATCTTTTCGAACGGGTCAAATATATGCTGCATCGTTTATTTACTTAAAAAATATAGTTAGAAGTTTCAATAACGATTCGTAAAGCGTTCAGAAATTCTAATTCGATGAAAGAACTGACCGAAGACATCGGGGGAATCCGTGAGCGTGAGCCCCGGTCGACAGAATCTAATTCTGCACATTTTAATTTCATCAGCATAATAAATTAATTGCAACCGTGTCTGTTAATTATATGTTTCAAATTAACCGGACGGACGGACGGGCCACGGCGATCGCGTTAATCTCGGAAAAGGTGATTGCCGCAGTTTCGCATAAAAACCGGTGTAACGAAATGACCGTTTCACAGTTGAAAATGGTCGGTTCGTCGAAAACGGTGGACACACTCGGAAGAAAAATCATTCTGCGGGACGGGCGCGTAAAAACGCGGATCAGAAGGGGCTTCATTAGTTCGGGATCGAAATTTCGCCAGGGCGGGAACGGCCGCCGAAAAACGTGCAGTTTGTTTGCGGAAATCGAGTTTGACGGGACGAACGATCATTCATTCGCATTTCCATGGGGGGTCATCATTCTGCAGGGACCGGGTTGCGCCACCTTGCGCGCACAACACCGACGCGGACCCACACACACAGGCACGTATACACGCGGGTCGCGCACCAGATCGGACAGGCGCGTACATACGTAGACGGAAATCCGTGCAGGATGGAAAATTCGAGCGTAGGCGGCGGAAGGGGGCGGGGGAACGCGAAAACGCACAGAGAAGCGGGAATAATGTCGCGGCCGGACCCGACCGTCCTGAATTTAACGGCGTTAACTCCGTTTCCAGCGCTAATGACGCATAGAACCGCGCAATTGGGTTTTCGTCCGAATGGAGGGAAATTCTCTGCGCGGATTTCTGCCGAGGATACGATGTCCTTATGTCAACCCCACGCGTGCCACGTTACGGGACGGGACAGAGGCGGAGGGGCACGGGACGTACGCGAATCGACGAATGACCGTGCTATTGTTTGCCGATTAAACTCATACTGCGATATCCGTGGAAATGATCTATTCACGCCCGGAATCGCTAGTGAAACGAGGCGAAACGAGACGTGCTCCTCCTGCTCGAAAATTTCGAGAAATGTGTTTAAGGTGAAATGCTCTAAGCCTGGACAGCGTTTTATCAGTTTAGATAAACAAACATAATTTTTTAAAACTGTTGAGGCCAGCTTGGGACATCTGGTTATGGCATGGGCATTGCCTTACGCTCTTGGGATGTTACATTGTAGAATTTTTAGCATTAGGTACAGAGTGGCCTTGTCACCGTAATTTAGGCTATGGCCCATTCTTTTGCGTCTCAAGGCGGCAATCCTCGAAAATTGCTTAGGCCCATGTCATAAAACTACCAGAGCCCAGTCTGCCTTTTTCCTTTCTCGTGTGTGCTGATTGCCAGGGTCGCCGGATTTCCCAAGAATCAGGCCCTGGCAACGTTTCGCATTTGTTATGGGGCTTTTAGTTGACCTCGGTCCACAGACTGCACTTCTGGCCCATCTTGCGCTTTCGTCGCCGTCCACCCCCTTGTGTGCGTTTACCAACCAGGGGACATATCGGGTTTAGGAAGGGAGGAAAAATCAAAAGATGGTGGGGAGTCCTGAGCCTTGCATGCGGCTACACTTGGGACTTCCCTCAATTCGGTTCCAAACACTGTAAATACCACGTCGCGTTTTGTACCTTGCCTTAAAAAATACAGTCCACCGTTGATATTGAGAACTTTAGTTTTTTCTCGACCAAAGAGGAAAAAACCCACGCCTTTCCTTAGTCGACACTTTGCGTGTAAATATACATCAAAGGTCCGAATGATCATTTTGGATCAACCGCGGACATGAAACAAAAACTTTTAACATAAAATTCAAAGTTTGTAATTTAAAATCCCAAAATCATTCTGTAGATTAATATTTGAATCGTAGTAATCCTCACCTTTCCGAAATAATTCTGACAATATTTCGAAAAACAATCGTCCTATTTTCTTTTTAAACTGCGTTTACCTGCATTGGAACGGCCTCGTTCGCCTCGGTAAGAACCGCGTCGATGCCCCTCGTTAATATCCCCCCCCCCCCCAGGGCAAGAAAGTATCGAAGACAATGACGTGCATCTTGAGAATGTACAATCACCGAAAGAATGGGTGGCATGACGATAATCGTAGAGGCGTGGATATCCCTCGCGGTAACCAACCCCATTACAAGGGTGCGGGCCGCGTTTATGGGCTCGTAAATCACCACAAGGGGGTGGCATTGGGGCGATTATTATTTTGTGGATACGGTTACGTTACGTGTATAGGTACAAGGTGTTCCGAGGAATAATTTATTGGCGTTCAGTCTCATATTTTCCCGGCGCGGCACGTAAGACAAAAAAAAATCATTGCCCCGGGGAAACTATGATGTCAGAAATTACAGAGGCCCTTGTGCCGACAATCTCATTTCTCAAAATTGACGATACTTATCACAAACTTTCTACGAGTATACAAGAAAAAAGAGAAACAAGCGACGAAATTCACTTGAAGACATCGAACAATTTTGCAATAAACGAAAATACAAATAAATGTGAGGAGGGTTCGACGGATCCAAGATTGGGGGCCGGACAATTGCCTTTATGAAAAAAGAAAATCGAACAAACAATTTTTAACAAACTGAAATCTAGAAGTGTATAGTAAGGGGGCGGAGCCAAGATTGTTGTTTAAAGGCGACGGTATCGCGGGGCAAGTGTCTCTAAAAAATGATTAAGTTCGCGTTATCGATGGCGAGTGGTTGTGTGTCAGTAAACATCGTGTGTGCCTGCCCGCCCACGGGGGGTGGATGACGCGCGGGGGCTGCGGCCGTGGGGGTTGTTTACGGCGTGGCACGGGAATTCGATCCAATAACGTCTTTATGGCCGTCGTAAGGTGAATGCGGTAGCTCCGCCGCTGCCAGGATGAGAAGATTGCGGTGGGGCAAGGGCAAAAGTGTAGAAGGGGACTACGTGTGGTAATCCGGGATCACGATTCGGGTGGGAATACCGTCTGGACGCGACGGGACCTTAAGATCGAGGAAACGGCTTTTTACACGCGACCACACGCCGATCACCCGACTCGCACACACGCATCTACAGTTCCCTTCGTGCGAGAGGGGTGGGTCGATTCGAACCCCGCAATCGTCCACTCCGGGGGAACAATTGTCCCTCCGGTGGGGGGAACGGTTCGCGAATGATTAAGCAGGGCATTCGTCCGCTAATATGGATCTCAATCATCCCCGACGAAAATGTACTGAAATCGATCAAAGTCCCCATGGGGGTACAATGAAACAAAATGGAAGAAGTAAAAATGGTCCATGGGAATGTTAAAAATGACGCGATGGATCTTTAACATTTATTTGGAAATGTTGTATCAAAGAACATTCTGACAAAGCGAAGAAGGTGCTAATTTTAAGTCTGAAAAATACCTGCATGCGGAACCCCTCTGGAGTCCGTGCGCGTGGACCCCTGGGGAGTCCGTGCGCGCGAACCCCTCACGACCGGACAACGAAAATTTTAATTAAACAAATACCGTGTGTTTCCAACGCGATTAAACACGCTCAATCGCTCGATTCCTCGTTGGCAATAAATATTTGCAGTATCGGTAGTGTTTGCGATGATATTTTCAATAAAAATAGCTTCAAATGAAAGTTGCCGTTCCCGGGCGGTAAACGTTTGATCTTCGTAGCAGCGAAAACCGTACAATAGGAAGATAAGCAAATATAAGACACGTGTATGCACACGCGTGGCCAACGTATACGAATGCAATGGAAGTTTCGCAGGACAGCTCGTCCCAAAGGATCAAGGAGGAAAGCCGCTCCTGTCCTCGAGGACGGGAAAGAGGATCTCTTTTCCTCCTCGTACTTTCTCGTCCTCCTTCAGGAACCGGCGTCTCTGTGCTTTCCTCCTTGTTCGCAGCTCCTTTCTGGACGCTCGATCAAAATTTATTCACGCGCGGTGAAATTCTCCGCGGACTTCCAACCGAGGCACAGCGAAACTGTTTCGAAAGCAGCAATATTTCTTTGGTACACTTGCCGGAAGTTCGTCCACGGATCATATTTTTTTCTCTCTCTCTCTACCCCTCCCCCCTCCGGTGTAACTAATATTCGCCGAAGAGAGATGCACTCTGAAATACGCGATCTCGCAGCGTTGATTTTTAATTAATCCTAGCGCACGGTGATTCTCTCAGTTTGTTTCTGGAAATTATTTTCCGAGTCTCGAGGAAGAAGATATCCCGATCTTACACTTTGACTTCGGGATTACATTAAACGAAACCAACTCGCTCAACTGCTAGACGACTTTCTCTCTCTCTCCGCGCCCAACTCGATGGACTGTAATTATTTACGTGTTTGTGAAAATTAATCGAAAATCGAGATCCGACCGGATCCTCGTTTATTTTTCAATTTAAATATCAATTAAGATTAACGTCGCCGCAAGACTCGCCGCCCTACATTCTTAATCGTAACTTCGTTAATACGAAATATTATCCTGTAAAATTTTACCATGTTCTTACCGAAGGTACAAAAGCAACGGAATGAAAAGAAAAATTATTTTCAATTACCAACATAACTCGCCGAAAATTCGGAACGCTCTCGAGAGGAAGCGAACGTTGTCGTCGCAAACAGTCTCTGGATAAACAGCGTCGCGAAACCGCGTCGTTTGGTGGGCCGCGGATGGCAGTAATAATCCGGCAGCCCTGCATTTTCACGATTGATGGAAAACGTAAGCGTCCGGTGGCGTCTCGGAGCAAGGCCGGTGAATTAATGGAGAGGGGTGGGGGGTAAGGAGGAGTTATTTCTGATTTAAATAAACTCTCAAGATCTCGTCTTCCAGTCGACGATCCGAACGAGGACCGGGGGTTGTTTGCTCGAGGATGACGGGGTGACGAGAGGGAGAGGGTAGCGGGTGGACTGGGGAGCATGAATGTAATTTATCCGAGCTATAAGGGATGCGAAACGGGTTTCCTGGAACTACGTTTGAACTCGTCCACCCTGTCCCCTCTCCCCTTCGTCCTCCTTCAATTCTCTCTCTCTCTCTCTCTCCCCCTTTCCCTCCCTTCCAGCCGGAGTTTTTTTTGTCTGCAAGTCCGTTTAAACGAGAAACGCTACCAAAGAGGGGGTGGATGGGGGTCGGAGAGGCGACGGGGTTGTTAACGTAGAAGCTCCGGTGAATCAAAGAAATATTATATCATTAATACAGACCCCAGGGTGCAATGGGGCCGAGGAGTGTCTGCGTGGAGTTTCTCAACCCCCGTGGCACCCCTCTTCCTCACCACCATCACCACAGCCAGCCAAGGAGAGAGCTGGCAGAACCTTAGGAAAATATATCTTGATAATTTGACGCGGCTTATGTACCGGGCGGTAACCATTGTTTACGACTTATAGGTTCGTTCATTCATGGTTTATGAGGCTAAGTGAAGAATGCAGAGGTGCGTGCACCCCTCCACGACATCGCCGGTCGAACGCCCATTGTCGTCTGTCTTCGCGCGGCTTTCGATTTGCTTGGAAATGCCGAGGGTGGTTTCGTGGGAAAATATTTTAACAATAACGCGCGGAAACGAATATTCCGTTGAACTTACACGTGTTCGCGCGGCGAACACTCTCACAGAGGATCGAAAACGCTATTCTCATCTGGCTTTGGATAGATTTTGATTTGTTTAAAAAGTTTCGGCAGGCGCGGCGTTGTCCGTGGGAAAAAATATTTTTAACAGCGACGTGGATTTAAAATAGAAAAATTTAATTAATTGAGACATCGAGGTATGAGTTTTGATCTCCCCCTCTGCCAGACCATAGATCGTTCTCCCGCCCCCGTAGCGCGATCCGGCGCGTGTGGTTTTCATTTTCCATGTCCCATCACGGGATCAAATTTCACCTAAAAATTAATAAACACCCCAAAGGCTAAGAGGATTACCTCAGTTCCAGTTAAAGCTCGTGTTTCCATGAGTCTACAATACCGTGGCGCACACGGCGCTGTTCCCATGCGTACAGAACTCGATCCCCGCATTATGGTTCCCGGCGAACGAAGCTGCTTATAACAAAGCGTTTCGGGGGATCCGTGATGTTTATTTTACAAAATGTTTCTGCAATTGCGGAACGGCGACGGCAACACCGTGGAAACCGAAAAATTCCGACGTGTAAAGTCTTCCGGAGCGTTCTAAATATCCGTTTACGCACGGAATAATATTTAAATGACCGAAACGTTGCGAGAACGCAACAACAACATTGTTCAACGAAGAACAAGAGAAAAAGAAACGTGTACGTAGCTGATAATTCTTATTCTGCATAAAAATCGACAAGGCTGCGACGAACCTACACTTGTGCACTAGTGACGTGTAATAACTTGGTGCAGTTAACAGCGCATTTGCTTATCGAAACGGGTGGAAAAGTTTTCCAATGATCGTGACCGATGCGACGAAGTGAAAAACTTAATGGTACGCGGCCAGTTTATTGTTCACCAGTGCCCCAGGACCTCGAAGAACAAGGTGCACGAAGAGGGGCGAAGAGAGGAGAGAACGGAAAGAGCCTGTTCCGGGAGATGCCACTCGAGGAATTAAATTATGTGTTCCCTGCACCCTCTCCCTCGTTTCCGACCACGCTCTCTCCCTCTCTCTGTCTCTTTCTCTCTCGTAGAGTTCCTCGGGGGTTGCGGAAAACACACTCGCGTCCGTTCCACGCGACTCGACTTGGTCTCGAAACTCGATAATGGGTGCTAATTAATTAATCGAACCAATGGAGCCACCCATGTGTCCCACGGGAACCCGGGATATCAGAGCTTAACCCCCGGAACTTGCTTCCGGCGCCGCGGAAAATCATTTTAACAGGCTAAATATCTGCGCATAATAATTTATACCGACGAACCCGTAAAAGAGTACGCGCCATTGATACCGCCGATGATAGTTAAACAATCCAACTGTTGCAATTCATGAACTGTGCGGAGCCACGAATTAATATGTACACTTGCGCCAATGACCATTTCTGTTTCTCGATTGATTCGTGAAAAAATAATTTTTGAATTTTCCCCCCTTTTCTGAAATTTTCCGTACCATATCCGCGGCATTTCTCCGATTAAAATGAGTCCAAACACGACCTCAATTGGTTCACAGTTACTCGTTTAAATCCAGTATGTAGTAGAGCTTCGATTATCCGAACCGTGGCCCGGATCACGCAGGTTCCGCCGAAATGTGATTTACTCCAGCAAATACGCAGCTAATTGTGCCGTGTTTGGACCCGTTTTAATCAGAGAAACGTCGCTATCGCGTTAACGAAGGTGATAAAAGTCGAACGATGACGATACCATTGAACCTCGTAGAAAACGACGAGCGGCTGAGAGTTTTCGGCAGCTTGATAAGAAAAACAATCGTCAGCGATGAATTGTTAGGGTGTCTGATGGAAGCCTGGCCGGGGTGAAAAGCAGTCCAAAGGGAAGTGTCGCCGTCGAAAGGGGGCAGAACCATGATCCGGGGGAGTAGTGCATGATCGGCTTTTCGACTTCCCATGACTGTTTTTTTTCTTTTTTTTGTTACGGATGATGGAGAGTACGCGGCCGGAGGCACGCGAAGTAGAGGCGGGAATAAAAAGAGAAAGAACGAGGAAATTGGAGGGAAAGGCGCTAAGGTCAGCCCGGGAGAGTTTTCACCAAGGGCTTTTCTGTGGCTTCGATTCCCATTGGCCAACTGTGAGACAGCATTTTCCCTTTTCCCCGGGGGTGGGGGCGGAGGGAAGGCTCTTTCGCGTCGTGTCTTATTCGTTGGATTTTTCACTTTCTCTCTTTCGCACGGCCCGGTTTCGCCCGCCGATCTATCCGCGGAGGAACTTTCCAACAAAACTTTTTCATCCCGACTTTTGCTTCCTTTTCACCTCTCCTCGCGAGCGGCGACGGGGCTTCTTAGCCCGGTGCTACTTAGATTGGAATCCTCTGTCAAATCCCTGTCCGCGTGCCTATTTTCGATGTCCCCCGCCAACGAATACATTAGACGCGACGAATTGAACGTCGCGATGATCGCTTCTTGCTGGTGGAACAGAAGAACATTTTAAGTTTCGATCGCCTGCATCGACCGGAGGTACTTAAGATTTTTCAGACATTTTCCCAGTGACGGCTCGCGTATAAGCATTGTGGAACCGCAGCATCCCCTATTTCCACTTGACATTATCGATAACATTTAATATAATGAGTCCTCTTCTCTTTAGCTTAGTGGCAGTAGCCATCCCCCTTTTACAAAATTATAAAACAAATAACTAATTTTAGCCACGAGCCGCCACTGAATTTTCCTGTGGAATTCTATTGAAAATGATAGGAGTTAAATTAATTTCCTGAAGTTCGCTACCCCCGAACTAATCGTACATAGGTAGACCAATGCTGTGTAGTATACTGATGAATAGACCTATTGATAAGCCTAGGGCAGACCTGTCAGGAGTGGATTGAGCCCTCGGTCAGCCGATGGCTGCGACTCACAGTAATCTAGCATAAATGCACCAGGTTGCAAACTGACAGTGACCCTGACAACCCATCGTTTAATGTTAACTCTATGCTAAAATACTTATGCTGAGTTTGCGTAGCAAGTGGACGACTCCGGTGAACCTTTGTCCACCGAATTTCCCGGAGTTTGACGCGGTCCAGAAACAGGCTAGCCGCAACACAAGCGCGGGGCACGTCGTGTCAGCGGATCAATCCCGGGTTCGGGCTAACTTTTCAATTTTCTGTCGTCCAACTTGCATGCGGCACATGCTCTCACACGTTGCGCCAGAAGAGAGTTGCGAGCGTCCTACACACACGTAAATGCACACCGTGTGTTTATGCATGTGCGGCGCGCGAGTGTTGCTCAATTTCCTCAGTGACGAGCCGGGTTCGACTACCTGTAGACGGATCGATTTATCACGGGTCTATAATTGAACGGAAGCAATTTATTAATCGGCCTTGCGCCCCGAGATCGATTATACGCCGCCGAACACAAACGGCGAGATTCTTTTATTCCGGCTTCGCAGAGCCCCCCTCGCCGGGGGCCGGTTCGGAAACACAAAAATAGGTCCCGGCCTAATTTCAGATTCGACGGAGAGAAACGTTCCTTTTGACCCGCTTTTGTTACGCCTCTGCTTTTCCACACGGAATCGCCGAGATTTATGATACACCGGGTCTGTTGCTCCCGAATCGGAGAGGGGACCGCACGTTTTTCAGGTTAAGGGACCACGCCGCCGGGAATTCGATTCCGACTTTACGCCAGTTTTGTTTTCGGTGAAAAATTCGGTCGTGTCCCAGGGCACATCGCACAGTGGGGTAAAAAAAAAACGAAATTTGAGAATGTATGGTTATTGATCATTATATCATAGTCGATAACATGCTTTAATAGATTCTGCAACAAAGAATGATAAAAAATTTCCGATACTCTGGGGAAAAAATGTTTCGAACAAAAGTTAAACAGTATTTGAACGTCTACAAACTTATGTATATAAAATTTCGAAAAAACTGAACATAATTTTGATTTTTTAAATACTAAAATGCATTTTTCTGCTATATTGTAACCTCAAGCCCATAAATAACGCAAAACAGTTTGTTTCCGACTTTCCGGGGCTCCTGCCCCATTATGCATCGCCGAGATCGATCCTCTAAAGTCCCGTACACTAATCTTGGTCAAAGGTCCTCTCGCCGATTGCCAAACTAGGCTTTCGGTCTATTTCTGCTTGGATTTACCAGGCTACGTTGGAACCTCGGAGAGATTGCCAGGAATTTCATAAATGCGCGACATCGTGGACGGATTTCTAAATCGTCGTTAAACGTTCGAGGGTGCTGTCTCGGTCGACGAGGTTATCCGGTTGACCGGACGAGAATTCGACGTCGTGGATGGCAACCGAGTTAAGCGACAGGATCAATGCCGAGGTTAGACCGACCTGGTCTTAAGCGAGTTACTTTAATCCAATCGCAAACGGGATGAGATCCGATTAACCCGTGTTAGCTAGGCTATTTCCAGCGATCCCGACGCACCAACCTGTACACCGAGGGAGCTCGTTCCAATCTTCCGCGGTTCTGTTCCGTTCGACGCACTGTGCTGTTTCATCCCCTCGCCTTTATCAGCCTGTCTTATCATCCCCCATGGAACACGTTTCCTCCTCGGAACTTCGAGGATCTCCATAGATCCACGCTCCGATTACGAGGCGATCTTCACGAATTTTTTCCAGGAAAAGTATCCGGTGTAAAAATTTCAAACTTGGCGCATTTATCGAACTAGTATATATAGAATGTACACGAATTTTTTCAGCGATCCAAGTCGCCGGGAACCCAGCGGGATCGCGCTCCTTCGAGAGGTCATTTTTCTTTTTTGAACGTGGGCGTTGAAAATTAAAAAAAAAATGCTCTTGACAGGCTCTTTTACGGAATAATATCGATGGACGGACAGTCGGACGCCGAGGATCAATTCGTCAGTGAATGTAACAGAATTTTTACAACCCGTCGAACCGGGTCTCCTAACGCGTTCGAATTTTTCACGATTGATCCCGCGCATTAGGGCTCCTGAGTGGCAAAATTGCCGGGCAATCGATTCATTCCAGTTTTGTGTGCCGGCCGGAATAGATTCCCGAGGATATTCTTATCCCCGGGGCGAAGTGTCGCGGCGCTGTCACGTGTCGCATTTTCATCGAAAAGCCCCCGGGGTCGGCTCCCGGTGTCTCAATGAAACGGAATGCGAAATGAATGGCGGCGGGAGGCGGCAGGAACCGGTGACGCGAAACGCGTGCGTACGAACCGCGAGACTTTATCCCGGGGAAATTACAAATGTCGCGCCGGACATTGCAATGCGGAGAATTGCAATTCGCAATTTTTCATAGAATTATAGTTTCCAAATATTTCGGGGGTGGGGGAGTGAGAATATGACAGATGCGCGAGCGCAAGAAATAATGAAAACGCGCATAACCGGCCACAACCGACCCGCGATACGGAATAGAAAAACATTCGCTGCTAAACGCACGGTGTGCACCGGGGAAACTGTGACAGCTCCGCCGCGACGCGGAACATTTTTTTTTTTCCCAGGCGCACAATGAACAAATCCATTGTAGCACGCGCAAAAATACGGTAAATTGGATTCGGCGACGTTTCGCCCCGGCAAACGAGCTCTGAGACCAGGATTCGAAGCATCGCAATTATTCAGCGTACGTTGTTGCGCCCAGACATATCCGAATTTTCTTCCCTGATTGCGAAATTTCGCACCGGCCGCGCGCTATGCAGAGCCTCGAACTGCTCTGCGCCCTGCTGGGACGAATCGCAAATATTTTTCGCCACTCGGATTACTAATTGTTTTTACCCACTCGAGTTACTCTCGTCGAGCGTAGACTTCTGAAAAAATTCGGACATACGCTTACTCCATCGATACTCGCTGGGGAATTTTTTCAAATTCTCTGCTCGAAAATCCCAGTTGCAAACACTCGGAGACTACGGAACACTTCGTTTTCCTCAAATCGAGGAACGTTGGTTAATGGCTACTCGCGCGTTGTCGATCGAAAAATTCTGAAAATAATCTAGCGCTTGCGCGCTACGCCGGTGTATATCGAATTTTCTCGGATTTTTCCGTTGGAAATCCTGGGCGGCGGGAAGACTTTCTTCGCGCGTGTGTGCGAACCTCTGATCCTCATCGATAATTAGAAGCCGCGTATTCAGAGAGTCCCGTAAGCCGTATCCGGTGAAGGCCGCGCGCGCCTGCAATGTATCGAATTTAATGGCGGATCGAGAGGAGGTAAGCGAACGTAGTTGCAGCCCGTCCGGGGGCCCGGACTCATTATTTTCTCTTCATCAGTTGCCCGTCAGGCGATACGCGACCGCGTGTGTCGGCCGCCGCTAATGAATCGAAATTTTCAATATTATCGCACCGGAGCCAGCTTATATTTAGCCTTTTCATTACGGGCGAGAGAGGGCCGGGCCCGGCGAATTTATTCGAGCACGCTCCCGCGCTTACCTGTCAGCCATAGGTCACGATCGACAATTAAAGGGAATCGTCGCGTAGCATTAACGGGGACAAGCTTCGCGCGGTTAATCGCCTCGTCCTCGTACTCGAAAGTATTTCAATCCTTTCGGCGCGACCGACGAAACCCGCGGCTGTCCCACTACGACCGCTGCGAGTGACACTGTGAATCGACCTTTTCGACGCAACGGACTGCGTTCTACTGGAGCATTCGAACTGTGCGTGACACGCCGAATCGCGCGGTTTTCCATGAAAAGTCTGCTGGGGGTTTTATTTTTTTTTCTTTTCGAAACGCGTCCTCGCTTTGTCACCACGATTTTTCAAAGAAAAAATAGGAAAAGTCTAACCAACCAGTAAACCAAAGATTAACTTTATGAAAAAGATGCGGAAGACTAATTCGCGTATACGAGCACGGAGGATTCGAAAAATTTACGGTCCTCCAAAAGGTGTCGGTATTTTTATAGTATTTCCGGTTCTGAGAAATTTCAAGGAGCCAGCCTCGGAGTTGGAGGTGATAATCATAAATTTCCCGGAGACCGTTTCATTTCGCCTGTCTAGGTCGAAATGATCGCGGGTTCGAGATTATTTCGCGTATCTTGCGTCCACGGAGAGAGGGGTGGGTCTACAAACGAAACGTGGAAAAGAAGAAAAAAAAAAAGGAAAATAGAGGAACGTTCAATTTCGGGCGAGGATCGGGAGAGTGTACCGCGGCGGACCAGGAATCGGTAAAAATTTTTCATTTCTCCGGGGGATCTCGTACAATCGTGGTCCGACAGCGACTGAAAACGGTATTAAACGTACCGACGCGTGGTTCAAGAGCTCTGAAGAGGTTTTCATTGCGTCTGCAACGCGAATCTTGCCTGCTCGCCGGGAGATTTCGAGCGAGCGGCTCGAAAGTTCAGCGGTTTCGCCGTTCGCTAATGACAACATTCGAGACCTGCGGCCTTTCTTCAATTCGGAAATAGAATTGTTCGAATCTCTTTATTATTAGAATCGTGAAAACCCGGCGATTTTCCCCGAAAGAAAAGGGCAAGAACACAGGTGAAACAGGAAAAAGTACTAAATTCACAGTAACCGGCTGTAAAACGTCCGTAAACCGAAACAAACGGGTTACGCTGCCACAGAAATGCCACAGTCACGGTAACTCAATTTCATTTGTGCTTCACGCAATTAGAAGAAAACGTGGGGTGCAACGACAACAGCTTACAGTTACGCGTCGTAAACTTCCGCTTCCGGTAATGTAAAAAGGGAAAAGCCGCGCACAAAGAGAAATTCTCCCGATTATCTCGCGCTCTTGATCGCAAGAACGAAGCCCATGAAACGAACGGAGAAGTTGCCAGCACGTGTCGGCCCGCTCGTAAAACTTAAGGGATGCTGCACACGCAGGCGAACTGAATTACCGGTCTACTTGCCTGCTACGGCTTAACGCTGTAACTAACTCACTGGGTCAGAGTCGGGTTTGGAATAATACAAGTGTGGCTGAGGCCGGATCGGCTTCTAATACACGTGTTACAAAACTAGTTAGGTTATCGAGTAGACCGTGGAAAGAGTTTTGCTAAACCCAAATCTCCCAAATTAGCCCGGCGAACCCAGGACTCCCAAGGCAAGTCTGGGAACCCAGGTCTCCCAAGTTAGGTCACTGAACCCAGGTCTCCCAAATTACACACACCCCAACAAGCGAAGTGGCTGTCTTTCAGGCAAACAGGATGCACCAACCTTGAGAAATTGGAGCAGAGGGTTTCGAATATATTTTTGGCATACCAGCCGGTGCGTTTCTAAACGTAAATAAGAAGAGAGAACGAGGGAAGTGAAAAGCGAGGTAGGACACGGCGACCCGGGAATACAGAGAAACGAATAGATCCGTTCCAACCGTGGGATTCCGACGCTCGTTAAGCCCCAGCCATCGTTCCTTCCGGCCTCTTGCCCCGGACCCCTATTTTCGCCCGTGCCACTTCAGATTTTCACCTAACCCTTTAACATTTCGAGTGCACGCGTATATCACGGACGAAGACGAAGATTCGCGTGAATTCAGTCATCTAGACCGGAGCTGGCTGGATGGCTGGCTGGCTGGTGCTCTCCCGGGCCCGAAATCCCGAACACGGTTCTTTTGGAAGTTACGGAACCGAGACGAAACTCAGCCTCGGCAAAAATTGAAGAAACTAAACCGAGAGACAAAGGGTTTCGCACGGGGAATTATGTCGGCTAGCTGCAGCGCGCGAAGCTTTCGACCAAGGCGGATATCCCGAGAGGAAGAAATAAGTGGACACGAAAATTCAAGAGGTCGAGAATCAAA
This sequence comes from Lasioglossum leucozonium, assembly GCA_028454225.1. NCBI lineage: Eukaryota > Metazoa > Arthropoda > Insecta > Hymenoptera > Halictidae > Lasioglossum > Lasioglossum leucozonium. Next base: position 9,235,690 of record CM052218.1, on the reverse strand, counting down.
ATTTTTTAATTCGTCGGCGTCGCGAGGACGACGAACAGATTAAATCCCCGGACGATCTGTTAATCCCGGAAAAATTCCGGTAAATTTAATTCCGCGAAAAGATGTAATTGCAGCAAAAGTGCATTAAAAAACGGAGGAGAAATTCGGAGGTTATCTCTGTCTCCCTTTCTCTATCTTTCTCGTTCCTCGCTCCGTCTTAATTGCATAAAAGAGTAAACGTGTAAGGGCCGCGATACGCGTAGTCCCGCTTGAACAAAGTTCAACAAATATTTGCGTTGAAGAACAAAGAGACTCGTTGCGGCTGAAGAATTCGAAAAAACTAGGCCGTGAATCAACGACATAGCGAGTCCATATTTAGGTAAACGAGCTTGTTACATGCGATGCACCCGGCAAATCGATAAATAAACCCGCCGCACGCACCCGGCCGGCTGGTCGCCCCTCCACGCATTTTTTGCGCTCGCGCGCGATTTGCATAATGGAAATTTAATCTTAATTTAATGCGGCAAAAGCCCGGCAACTCCGATCATCCAATGAATATCTTTCCGATCCTTCCCTCCACCGATATTTTAGGCAAATCGCGTGACACCTCGCTCTGGCGTTATCGCGAAAACATTAACAGAAAATCAATTTCGTGTGAAAATACCTGATAATTTGAAATAAAAAAAAATATAAAATTGTCGAGAATTGGTATGCTCGAATGGATTTTGACCGCGGGAATAATTAATCGCGCGGCAGGAAAACGCAACGATCGCGGACGAATTCAACCGTTCAAAGTCGAGCTTGCCAATTCGACCGATCCCGGCATCCCTCGGCCGCAACCAGCAGCATCCGAGCAATCGTTTAAGCGGCGTGGCTAACTTTAATTGAATTTAAATTGAATTTAAAATGTTAATATAGAAAAGAAGCTCGGTTACTGCCGCGGCCGCGTTTTATCATATTCATGGCGTTCCTTTTTGTCCCCCGGTGCGGGGCTCGCTCAAAAAAATTCCTTGACTGCTACGTTTCCATATTTACCCGTGCCGCCTCTCCCTCCCCCGCACTTCACCAGCCCCTCTTCGCGGCTCTCTACACTCCCCCTTCTGTCCTATTTTATATTTTACTTCTTCTTTTGTGCGTGGCCGTGCATCCTGGCGGTGATTCCTTTGAGCGTACCTCGGACCGAGTAAGTTAATTAGCTGGAAATTAAAATCGTACTAAACACTCGTCAGCCGTGACCGACTTCCCTTCATTAAAACCCACGTGCCCCGTGAATTATAAAGCGGGCGATAGGCGTTGCGCATTTCTCCGCGGGCCGCTTAATCTTCACTATCAAAAGAATCTCACGAGTATTTTCTTCGTCGGGGCCGGGGAATTGAATCCGGACTGGTCGTATTGACGAAAATTCTAACTGTTTTTATACGCAATCGTTCTATAATAGTATTCAAAATTTTTCTGGCTGCTCGATACTTGCTCTCCGCTGTTCCCACCCCAAAGAAACTGCGTCAGAACATTTTCTCAGACATAATCTACACCTGAAACAACAATTCTGACTTGTTAATGATTTTTCAGGCTGCTTTCTCACTTGTTCGTCCGTCTGACTCGTTACTTGCTCGCCGCTGCCCCCAAAAAGTGAGCAACCGTGCCATCAAAAATCCTAGACGTAGCTCAAAGACGCTTGTAACGGTATTTCATAGAGTTTTAAGCGAGCGTTAAGCTCACCTGCTTCGTTGCTTGTTCACCGTTGCCCCGAAAGACCGGAGCGGCTAATTTCGAGGGATTTTCGCGTAACGGCGAACGTGTTTTCGGGACGCTAAACTTGGACGCTCCGATGCAAGAATGCGCCGAGGGAAAATCACACAGCCATTTAATTGCGCCAGGGGGAGGCCCGACGAAACGGCGCGATTGCTTCGTGTCAGATTGTCCGCGTTAAACTTGGCAGCGCGAGTTAATATTAAACCATGTAAATAGAGCGGGAGATTCGTCGGCGATACAACGCACGGAACCGTCGTCGGCTTCGTCGTCGATGTTCCCGCGGCCTAGGAGCGTTCAACATCGTCGCACGGTGATTACAGAAGTTCACCGTATAATTAAGTATGCTTGAACTTCAACGTAACTCCCACTCTCTCTCTCTCTCTCTCCCCCACCCTCTCTCTCTCTCGCTCTCCGATCGATCGGAAATAAAACTACCGATGGTAGAATGCGCGAACTATCCGAGAGAGGCTGTTTCGCGAAAATTTTTCGGTAACGTTCGCCCGATATGCAATATCCTATCGTTTTACCGTTGCAACAGTACAGATTCGCTTTTACCGACGCGAAAAGGGGCAACAGAGGATCGACGATCCTTTCAGAGCCACTCGCTCGTTAATTGAATGAAATGTTTCGTGCATGTCCGAAAAAAAAAACAGTCCATTTTTATTCCCATCGAGCACGCGGCGCACGCTGGGAACCGCTCTTTAAAAGCGGCGAGAGGGGCTAAGAAAATTCCGAAACGTTTGGCTCGAATAAAACCGAGAATAAACTTTTTACCGTTCGAAATGCTAAAATTTCGAGGCGACCCCTCCACCCCTGGACGCGTGTGTTTCAGCGAATTTACAGGAGAGACAACGGCCGTCTTTCGTATCTCCGAGCAGAAGAAAGGGGTGTGGAGGTAAGAGAGGAGGTCTGGTCACACGCGACCCAACAAATCCAATAACCATGAACCGGAAGAGACGCGAATCTCCTCTGTCGAGTATCAAAAGAGGCAAGCAGCGGAGCAGCAGCTTCACGGACGAATTTCAGGTCGAATCGCCTGCAGCAAGAAGCTGCGATCTCCCGTGGCACGGGCACGGCACTGCACTGTACGGCGCGGCGCGGTACGGAACGAAACGGAACGATTCGAGTGCGAACGGTATCGAAAATCCGGGAGGCCTGGCTTGGGTTTGCAGGATCAAACAAAGAGCCTGTCCGCCCGTTCCGGTAACCAACTTAACCGGAAACTTCGAATCAAAGCAAACACAGCGAAAGTGCCCGCAGGGGTCAACTCGGCGGTTCATCGTGAAACTCGATTTACTACCACCAGCATCCAGGTCCCATCATACTCTCTCTCGCTCTCTCTCTCTCTCTCTCTCTCTCTCTCTCTCTCTCTCTCTCTGCCCGTCTGCCGATGTACTTTAGTGGTGCGCGTACTGGAGTCACCGCCGCAGCAGCACGCCCTATTGTCGTGTTGCAACAATGCGCACTGTCTGTTTGCGTGTAATTGGGAAGCTTGGCCGTGGGCGAGCACATACGCGCACACGCGTTCCACGATAATAACGTGCGAGCCTACCACCACCTCCTGCGCTAACCACCCCCCAAACCCCTTAGGCTGATCGAGTTACTTCAATTGTCTTCGAGGAGATGCTGTTACCGGAAGAGTGACTCTCGGTTTCCGTCGAATCCGGCATTACTCCGCAACCAACCCCTAATGGCTCCAAGTACCCGTCTCTTGCACGATCAAACGTAAATAATTGAAGTCAACGATAAACCCGTCTGACTACAAGTAGGCTTCGACCTGGTCTGACCAGCGACGGGGCAATCTACTAATGGGGACTAGTCTCGTGGGTTGTGTTTGGGTCCATTGTGCAATCTAGGTCTAATGGTGTGGGTGGTTAGGTCCTCAGTGGATCCATGTTGGATTCGAGTTGGCAGCTACAAATGGGTCCAGATAGTCATCCTGGTTATTCTTGAATTAGATATGGGAATCCTAGGTGCGAAGTCGAAGTTGAATCAGAGATTTAGGACCCGTAAAGGGTCCAAGAAGAATTTGAGAGTTAGGACCCTAATGGATCCAAAACGAATCTGAGATTCAGATTCAACTGCTCGAGAATGGGATATAACGCAGAACAGAATGGTGTTATCCACGGTTCGAGCGTGATTGGGGATATTTAATGTCGGCTAACGCGGAAACGCGAGTATACACGGTTTGGAACATGCGTATAGAGTACAACAGGTACGATAATGCGAACCTGGTTTGTTTATACCGAAGGGGATTAAAATAATGCATCGGCGCACAGACCCGACCGCATCGAACCAGATGAAGAGATTTAGTTGCCGGGCAAATTACATGCGCATTAGCCGAGGAAATGCGCTGGGCGCTGAGAACGTTTAGGCGAACCTAACCCCGCGGCGCGGCGCCCGGGGTCCCTTCTATTAATCATGCTGCACAAAAGAAAATGGAGGGAGGGGGAAATACAGAGTAGAGTCGCGCGACTCGATAGATCCTCCTCCCGAAGTTCCCAGGCATCGAACGACAATTCTCGCTGCTAATTTCGTCGTCAACTTCTCGTTCATTTGGACGAAATCGCATGGGTATCTCGCGAAAGCAATTTCTTGCGGCGCGTTCATCTGTGTTCCAATCGTCAACGTTACATTATTACAACGACGCCCGTTCCCTGTCGCTACATAATTACAAACGTTCAACGGTAAAAAGAAACCTCCCTCGTACCTACCGACTGTTAATATTGGAGATTGAAATATTCACCGAGTGAACTCGTAATCAACGATAAATACGTGTATAACGATGGTTAATATTAATTTATGCCGAGCTGCTGCTTGTAACGATCGCGCACGTAGAAATACATAAACACGATGCTCATAAGTGATAAATTATTCTGGGAGAACGTATCATCTCCTGCCATCTGCTTGATGGAAATAATCAGTTCCAGTTATACGGGGACACAACTCTGACTCCGGCTTCTAACAATTAATTAAACAAAGTCCAGCCTTAAGATCCGACATCTCGTGGCCTAATGACTGCAGTAATGGACGGATACTTGCGCGAAACGGGTTGACTCCCCACTGGAAAGTAGCGAAAATTCAATTTTAAATGTTTAGACAATTCGTCGAAATTATCGCGCGACGAGAAAAATTAGTGCGCGTTCTTCGACCACAAGGCAAATTATGGTAAAATTTTCAAGAGTTTCACCGGAGTTCGGATATTTTCCAAGGAACACTCGAGTTATCAAAAAATTTAGGTATTTTTCGAGACTGATGGTCTTAGTATTGAGTTGAAGAGGGGCTCCGTATTTTTTTTTCCAGTGACAACGTCCAGCACCTCGCGATCGGCTCGCTGCACGGTTCGAGTGGTCGGCAACGCAGCCGAACCGAAAGAGATAACGCCTACCAATCAAAAGACACAGAACGCGGCTCGATCACCGTGAAAGAGTACTCAACAAACCGCAACCAGGGGTAAATCGCGTCCTATCCGGAATAATAACGCTACGATGCATGGAACGCCACCGACGAGGGGTGAATAAAGCTGGCGAGAGCGAATAAGGGACGCGCTGGAGAGGAGCGAAGAGGAGCGGGGGCGACCCGATGGAAAAGGGGGCGGTGGGTGGAGGAGGAGGGGAGGAGAGCCTTTGTGCAGGCCGCCTCTGTGCGGCACGCCGAACGCACGGTTAATAATGGATAATAATACCTAAATGGCCGATCATCGACTCGGATCCCGTGAATCGATGATTCGATTGTTTCTGTTGTTGCGCGCCTGGCCATCCGCGTCCGGGTCGCGAAGAGGGCCGCTCGTGCGGCACAAACTCGAATTCCAGCCCCGGATCAAACGTGTTTTTGCAAAACGGGTGTACCGAGAGTACGTAAATATTGTTTGAGCAAGGATTTCGCCGGTAATTTCGGCCGGCACGCCACATCGAGGTGGTGGTCGACCTGGGACGCGTTTGCCCGAACACCGTCAAACCTCCAGCAATACGACAGGCATTTGGGTCCTTTTTCCAAGCTATTCCAATATTGTACAATCTTTTTGACCTCGTCGAGTCTACACAGTCTCTTTGTCAAGTTTCTGTGCAAAATTTTTAAAGTTCCACTGCCGGTCAAACGACCGGTTTTATATTTTTCATTTTGCAATTACTGAAATTACGATATTCCTGCTCAGCGACAGATCCCGCGGGTCGCGTTCTCGTTGGACGAGCCAGAGTCTGTCCGCTGTAACCGCGCTCCGATCGGTCCGTGTGTTTTTGTTAATAACTTCCAACCTCCTCCTGTATACATATTTGCACAAACACACCTAAAAGAGCGGTGAACGAACGAACGTACGATTTCAGCGAGGCAAACATTTGTTCAGCGTTCCGCCCTTCTATAAAAAGTAATTAACGATCACTCACCTGATTCTTGCCTTTGAGAACGAGGACGTTAGTAACGCGACCGAACGGTGCACCAAGATGGACGACCTCGGCGTCCGACACCTCGTTCGGGATGTTTCTGATATGAATGACTTTCGAAGGTTTGGTATTGTGGCTCTTGTCGAGTTTAACCTGCAACAGAAGAGAAGATTCCAAGCGGTGAAAAATGAACTCCACCACGAAAGTGGGGGATTGGTCGACATCGAATAACCTCAAACAATGACAAACTCCGACGTCTCCGACTTTATCGGACGTGCATTTCCCCGGTCGTAACTGCTATTTGCTTCTAGCAATGCGCTTTTAAAATTCCATTAGTTCTCGTTAAAATGCCCGCCGAACACGGAAGCTACGCAGTACATGGATACACACACAGAGAGACACGCGTACACGGGGTTCCAAATAACCCTCAAAAGAACTCCGCGGAGAGAGACCCCATTGGTTACCGCGTGTAAAAGTAACGAAACTTTTCGCTCGCGGATACATTTAAATCGAAACCGTTGTCGCCGCGGGCAGAATTTTCAATCACGGCTCAATCTAATCGACTCTCTGCTCGCAGTCAGCCTCCCCTCCCCTCCGCGCTCCTGCCGCCCCATCTCGCTCTTCCGTCCAAACTACTCTCTCCCTGTAACCTCGAACTCATTCTTTTTCTTCCTTACGTAACCTCCTTCACCGCCGACACAACAGGAGTTGTTGGGCTCTGCCGCACAAGTCAAACTGATCGAAAAACGGTGGGTAATTGTACATAATAGGGGTACCCCCCACCGATTTCGATGATTTTTGAATATGTTGTAAAACTCAATATTCTGAACAACTTTGGTAATTGTGCATAATAGGGGTACCCCCCACCGATTTCGATGATTTTTGAATATGTTGTAAAGCTCAATATTCTGAACAACTTTTTCCTTACATGTAATCGTCGCTCAACCTTAGTTTTTGAGATATTTGCGAAAAACTGCAGTTACCACTACATTGAATTTTGTCTATACGTGCACGTCCGTGCTGTCCGTATGCGTCAGCATGATGCGACCGCTCGTCAACTGTTTCACTACGATTATCGAACAATCTATATACCGCGTGAACTTTTTAAAATATATGATGATGAAGAATTCGGGATAAACTTCCGAATAGTCCATACCTCCGATTTTTTTATACTCTGGATTCTTACGTAAGAATTAGTACATATTACGACGACGGCTAACGACTGTGGATAACCCGAAAAGTTTATTTTAAGAACGAGCGGAAATGACATTAGTTTGAGTTAGGTTTGGCTTAATAATTCCCCACGGTTTATTATTAAACTAACTCCACTCCCAGATTAACAACAACTTCAGTTATCTAGCCAAACCTAACTCAAACAAATGTCATTGTCGCGCGCTCTTAAAATAAACTTTTCGGGTTATCCACAGTCGTTAGCCGTTTGAAAAAGTTTACACGGTATATTGTAGATCGTTCGGCAATCCTAGTGAAACAGTTGACGAGCGGTCGCATCATGCTGACGCATACGCACAGCTCGGACGTGCACGTATAAGCAAATTTCAATGTAGTAGTAGCTGCAGTTTTTCGCAAATATCTCAAAAACTAAGGCTGAGCGACGATTACATGTAAGGAAAAAGTTGTTCAGAATATTGAGTTTTACAACATATTCAAAAATCATCGAAATCGGTGGGGGGTACCCCTATTATGCACAATTACCAAACGGTGTTACAGTACGCCGAATGGCCGAAACTCCGGAACACTGCCATATTTGGGAATTCATCTGAAGGTAACCAGACCAGCTAGCAAAATAAAATTTTTCTGCATACAGTCGCGGACGAAAAGTTTACGAACGCCATTCATTTTTATATTTCATGCAGTTTCGTAGTATCTCGTTTGAATTTTTCAATTAATCTAATCGCGTACTTACATCGATAGAAACTTCAATGGTCTATAAGAATTCGCCGAAATCATCTTTACAAAGCGTTTACGAGCCATTTGTCAAACGTTCGAAGTGTTCACTAAAAATTGTTCAGATGAAGCTACCTTCACTACGAATAGAACGATCGATAAAGTAGGTTTCTGGTAATCTATGAATGGGATAATCGATAAAGTAGATTTCGGGTAATCTAAGAAAAATGACTCCCGAGAATCGCGAAGAAATATTAAGAAATACGAGATATTAATAAATCGTTCGGAAACTTTTGTCGGGCTTCAGTGAAATCTTACAGATTACTGAACTTTCTATCGATGTACATAATTATATTTGTTTAAAACTTCAAATAAAATACACTTTTGTCCACAACTGTACGTTCGCGTATATTCGAACTGTGCGCAGAAATTTTTATAACGTGAATCATTAAAAATTGTGGGATCTATTAATAATTATAATCCATAATTAATTATCCAAGAGAAACAACGGATACCTCCTTTTATTCGTCTCGAACGTGACCATCTGTTGAATTATCGATCGTCTTATGTTAATAATTTTGGATATTCGGAAAAACTGAAGACACAAGGGCCCAATCGAACGGTGTCCCAGTTCTCCGGTGAGTTTCAGCGGGGATCGAAACCGCTGCAATTCCTTACCGACTTCGTATAATGGCGTATTATCGTATATGACTCGATAATCGGCTGCGCGCGCGCGCGTATAATGCATAATAAAGACATGCTTGACAATAATTCAATGCGCGGCAGGAAATTTATCGTACATGGTTCGTTACTTTTTAATCGCATTATGATATACTATTATCCTGTACCATCGACTATGTAATTCGTGCAATTATTCAGTTCTCGGTACCATTCAATTCGCTGGGCTGAATATTCTCCCGTTAAAGGAAAATTTCATTCGAAATCGTTTGCTACTTAGCGTTGGGGGTATTTAAATATCGCCGGGACGTCCGACTAAAATTCTTGCTCGGAGTAATTATTAACACATGGAACTGCCCGGCGATCTAAATCTCGCGAACACAGGTAGCTTCGATTTAAACAAAAAAAAACTATAAAAATTATTTACAGGGTTCTGCAACTCAAAATTTCCGTCGACATGGTAATCCCGACAATGTCGGGCAAATACATACAAAGCGGGCCAGTTCCCGAATGCATGTGGTGCGTCGGTGAATACCCTCTGTCCGAGCAACTTTTTCCTCCCCCGTCTCTCTCTCTCTCTCTCTCTCTCTCTCTCTCTCTCTCTCTCTCTCTCTGCTGTCGAGCGGGTTTAAGGGGTAGAAGAATTACCACTAGGATCAAAAGAAGTCGAGAGTTTAATTTCAAAGGTTAGCTGCTGCCCAGGGGCCTTCTTTCGAGGTTTCCCGCTCTACTCGAATCCACCTCGAGCCACTCCAGAAGACTCGAAACTCATCTTCACGAGACTCTGCGAAAAGGACATGGCGGGTGGTGGACCTGTGGTGGTGGATCAGCCTCGTGGACCAACCAGAGAGAGAGAGAGAGAGAGAGAGAGAGAGAGAGAGAAAGAGAGGAGGATAGAGAGCAACGAAATAGGGATCCCGTGGAAAAGAACCGTAGAGACAGTCGGTGGAATATGGGCTCAGGCTCGGAAACCTCGTAAAGCTTGCTGCTTATACGTGCTTCGGCAGTGTAGAGCTCGAGTAACGATAAGAAATGACGATAAATACCAGTAAATTTCCGAGACATGTGTGAGAGAGAGAGAAAGAGAGAGCCCCGGAAACCTCGTAAAATAGAACCGGAAACGATCACACTTTCATCGGGATCCGCCCCAGCCGCGGTGCCTGTTCGAGATTTAAACACAATGTTCCTCCACACGCCCCGCCTCTCTCAAACATTCATGATCGTCCAAATGGACTGGATGCACAGGAACATCGTTCAACCGAAATAGAACAACCCTGTAAATTTTTCAACAGATCTGCCTGAAGTCGATGGAGTCATTCCCCCTACCGGCCCCAGGACCCGAGGCCTAGAACGAGTCTCCCTATTTTTATTCGGCTAATCGTAAGTGCTAATAGCGGTAATTAGAGGTTAATTTATTTTGTCGTCCTCGTCGGCATCCAGCGGCAGGTAAACTGTACTGTGTACTTCGCTATTCGCGCAACGGGGGGTCGAGAAAAGTGTTGGGAAGTGTCCAATTCGGGAGCCACGTCCAGGCCGAGCAATTTCGAGGAAGAGGCTATCAAATGAGACACTCGAGATGTCGAGAGCGAAACGACGCGACGCGACGCGACGCGCCACGCCACGCGAGTGCCTGTCGATCGCAGAAGAAGAGGCTTAATTGCCCGGCGTTTCCCTTCCTAGCAAAGGAAGGTTAGGTGGCCGGATGCAAGCCACGAGGAACGCGCTCATGGTGCAAATAAGGTTGACTTCGAGTACCGTTCAACCTCTCCTCTCGGCAACGACCTCGAGGACCTCTTCGTGCCTGGACAACGTGTTCCAACATCTCCACTTTCCCAGCTGCGGCGCTTCGCTTCTCTCCACTATACCCCCTCCCCCTCTCTCAATCTCTCTCTCTCTCTTTTCAACTGCTTTCTATAAAATAGCAATTCCAAAACCAATCGACAAATCCTTGCACGAAAAATCAAATTAGGCTTCACGATTTCTGTGACGCTTCGTCGTTGTATATTCATCGGGACCCCCTTCGTTGGATTCATTATCAATTATGAATCTCGTGAAACTTTAGCAAACATGCCCGAACATTCTCGAACTTGTTGATACGTCACAGAGATGTACGTGTAAAAGTCCGTGAGAGGTTTTGTTGGTTTTTTTATTTGAGATGCCTGTCGATCGAACACGCTTTCGGTCTTCTTTCGCGATGGTGGAAGCGCAACCCTTTTGTGCAAGGGTCTCTCACCACGATCCACCCTCCCCTCCCCGGCGGTGTAATAAAAATTCTCTCTTCCCTCCGCCTCCTCCTTCTTGCTCGCCCCTCTGGCTGGCCCATCTTCTGCTCTCAGCCGCCGCCCCCCATCGAGAATATGTCTTCCTTCATCCGAGCCGATAATTGGACATAATGGAGGCAATTCGCGGAAAATCGCTTGTAGGAAATGGGCACCGTGACCTCCTCCCACAGCCTGATAACGAGGGAGGATGCGCTCCGCCAACCGGAAGTCAACATTCCAATTCCGTTAGAAAACGCTCCGGCTTGCTCGATCGTGGGAAACAACGAACGAGAACGAACGAACCCCCGGCCGGGAATAATTTTAGACTAAATATATTCTCCATGGAAAAATGCAGATTCCCCGTTAACCCTTTGCCATAGAATATCTACCGAGACTCGCTGTCAACAAAATCTATTAATAATTATAAACAATTTCATTTTTTTCTGCAATAAAATATTTATTTTACTAGAGACTTAATTAGGTGGTTCGGAACCCACCTTAATAAAAAGTAGGTCCCGGTGAAATTGGAAATTAGGCGATAGTGTGAAGAGTGGTAAAAAAAAGGGGGAGAAGTTGGTAAAATGAATTTGAAACCCTGAGGGGACCAAATATCATTGCATACATACATACTAGAGACTTAATATTTTTCTCTAATAATCGAGTTATTAATTTTGAAAGATTTTCCAACGGATCGGTTTGCAGAGAAATTAGTGATAAACCACGGAAAAATATTTCAGGTGGTAAACGCGTGCTCGGCGTAATTCGTGGCTTTTGTCTAGGAGGGTCCTCGTCTCTAAAACGCTTTATCACACAGATAATCTTTATATCATTGCTGGTAAACGAGCCCGAGGGGTCTTAGAGAGGCTGTAAATGAGGAAAACCCTGGGCAATGCTCGGGATCCATTATGTGGTCATACCTGCTCGTTAAAGGAGATATCAGCCTCGGGGATTCGCCATTACGAGCCCCGAAACCACGTTGAAGTATTCCTCTTGATAAACATGTGACGATTATTTAACCGACCGCCCCTTGCTCGGTGTTTCATTGCCACCCTTCCCCAGACCCGTTTACAAATTTGGTGAGCCGTTTCTTCGAGATACGAATGAGAAAGAAAATTTTTAAATCGAGCCGGTGGGTGGATTCAAGGGCCGTTGCCCCGCCCACTGAACGCCCACTATGCTCCAGAGGTCCGAAGATGATTTTCAAAGTGCAATTTCTCGTGCAAAAAGAACTTTTTCTGGAAAAATTGTACGACAGTTGCAACTAAAAAGTTCGAATTGAAATAAATAAATTATTCCTTATCCAATTTGAACTCCCATTTATGCCTAATAAATTCTCGAAAAAATACGCGTGGAGTACTTGATCGATCTCAACATTCCAGACGGGTTTCATGAAAATAGGAGGCGGTCAGACCGCGCGACCGTAATTGATTTCGTGACAATTATAGCGGGGGCAAGATCGCAGCTACACTTTAATAGGAGAGCACGTGCTGCGACGCAACAGGCTGCGCGATGGTCTTATCCCCATTAGAATTCCAAGTAGGTTCGCTGTTCACGGCACTCTGTGACTTACATAACGTTTCCTCCAGTCCCCACCTTTCCAGCCTCTCCCTCCCCCTTCCCATCCCACCCCCACTCTACCCTGCTCGGCGTTCTTTTTCTCTTCTTGCCCTCCGGCGGCGTAACTTTTGCCCTTCGGGCACGTTTCCGACCGCCGACAGGAAACCCAGATTCCTTTCTTTGGTGAGTGCAGACGAAAGCGCCCCAACATTCGCGGACGAGTTTCCAGATAAGCGGGGAGCATGTTGCTTCCGGGACGGAATACGCTCGAGTGCGGAGAAGAAGAAAAGTTCGGAGAGTGTCTCTCCGGCCGGAGAGAAACGGGAAATATTTTTCTCGCGCCCCTCGGTTCTTTCATCCGCCGCAAGAGGAACGAGACCGCATATCTGATTGCCGGGGCGCGCCATTGTGCCGTCGAACTTTGAATAAAGCATTTAGACACGCCTGCAGCTCCAACTCCCCCCACCTAAATCCCAGTGACACTGTGAAAAAATTAATTTTGGTCAGCTACAAAACTGGGACAGTCAAAAAAAAGATACGATCAAATTTTTTGTGGATCATCGCGTCAATCAAAAATGCCCAGGCACGTCCGACTGTATGTTACTTGGTCTGTGTCAGGTGATACATTTTTCAGAGAATTTGGCAGGACGAATTTGACAACGATGGAAAATCATTTCAGATGCACCTCGGAAGGGATCAAGCCCGCCCCCGTTGAACGTTCGTTGGTAGAGAGGAAGAACCACTGTTCTAGATTTTTTTTTTGTTTGTTTTTTTTTTGTTCCGTCAAAAGAAAAACCATTGTTTTTGCGGCAGTCGATATTCGCTTGATGCCGTGTTTTTGCCCGCGATATCGAGGGTGAAAGCATCGTTCCCAGCTGCGTTGTTCTTTCGGAAAAATATTTGCCGGCGTCGGTCAGCGTTGTCGTGCGCGCATTTTTCCTCGCTTTTCCGGCGAGGTCGCTTTATTTCGTCAGATTCGCTTCAAGCATCTCGCTTCCATCGATGCGAACAAAAACTTCGAACATTGGAAATTAGTTGTCAGGGGGGACGGTCGCGTTTATTTATTCGGCAGAAGAAACAATAACCCGGACGACGAGGAAATCATTGGACGAATTGCTTGCGCATAACTAGAATATACAATAAAAATTGATTTCTACGGGTATGGTTTAATGACTTCGGGAATGGTTTGCGCGGACTATAAATGTGCTAGGGAATAAAATGACAAAAAATTGCTATTTCTCAGCGGCAACAGCGGTTCCGCGAGCGCCTCGTATTTTAGCCGATCGGCGTTGAATCGGCGACGATCGATGAAGACTGACGACACGTTAAGGAACAAATAAAGGAGCCGCGTGTTCATTTAATTAATCATAGCGGGCCCGGTCGGGCGGAACGAGTTGCCGCATCGAGGAAGAGAAAAAAAGGATCGATGACGGTAGTCGGTCAAAGGAACCGTGGAAATACAGAGCCGCAATTAAAAAGGAAAAGAGAAGAGAGGGAGAGAGGAGTGGTCGGGGGACGGGGGAAGAGCACGAGCAAATAAATTCGGCCGATAACTGTACGGCGGTAAATATTTCCCGGGCGAAGTGACACATTAAATACGCGATATTTTACTTCTATCTGAATTTTCGGCTTCCTAATAAAATACCAGGACAAACAGAAAGGAGCGTTTCACCGGCGCACCGTTGTGTGCGTGTGTGTGTAGGTGGGCCCCGTGTAAAAACGAGTTGCCACCATTTTTCATCCCTCCGTTACAGAAACTCGTTACCCTTGCCGTTCGAGCTCCCCCCCCCCCCCAACCCCTACTCGCAACGTTGCTCGGGTTTCGATTTCGATGAATACACGCCGGGGTATCGATTTCGATAGGTCACTTGTCCTTTTCACGTGTTTCCCTCGCCACCCCTTTCACTCGACGGCCTCTCAATGATCTCCGGCGCGCGGCAACATTTTCAATACCACCCCCGGCGGCCGTCATTGTGCCTCTTTTTATATCAACAAATTTTTCCACGGCCGCCGGCGAATTAGCACAGGGGAACGCACACCGGAAGGGAGGAGAGGCACCACGCCGCGCTATGGGAAGAATCACCGGTTGATTAATTCGAGACCGAGGGCCATTGATACGGCCCGTGGTAATGGGCGATTGATTTTTCACCGCGCCTCAAAACGTTTCCGGCACTCGCTACCTTGCCACGGAATTTAGGCGAACGGTGAGATTATTTCAAAATGAATTCCTCGAATTTCTTTACCATTATCAGCAACGTTTTAGAGGTTTTATTAAGCGTACAGAATTCCAGACGGACTAGTTTGAGGAGGGAGGAGAGCTTTCGGTTGGACAGTTGAGTCTATTTAGTGAAGGTTGAAAGTTAGGGGAAGAATTTAAAGTTTGGAGAGTCCAAAGTTAGGGAGAGTCCAAGTTAGGGGAAGTCGAAAATTAGGTGTGTCCAATGTTAGGGAGAGTCCAAAGTTAGGGGAAGTCCAAAAACGTGAAGAAAACCTAAGGAAGGGGGTAGTGGCGTTTCGCCGCATGCAAAGCCGTGGAGGCAAACCGAAGGTTCGACAAGACCGGAACACGATCAAGGGAGCAATGCCTAAACGGTCAGACGAGCGTCAAGGTAATGCATATTGACGTTTCGCCGATAATTCCGGTGGCGTAGCGGGGCGTTAGGGAGTCGAGGAAACCAAGCTCGCGCGTAGCAAGCGTGCAAGCTCATGGTCCGGTTCGTGGAGCTTATAGAAAAATCGGGGACAGTAAAAGCGACGCGGTGTTCTGCTGCGCGGATGCATCTGTAAAGGCTGCTCGGCTTTAAGCGACCCCCTTTTCCCCCACCTGTCACGGCATTCCGTGTCCCTTTCGTTCGTCTTATTTCGCGCTCTGCCACCCCCTCTTGTCGGTATTCGTTATTATTCCGACGATCGTGGCCGCAACAAATGCAATTTCGATAATAGGAAGAGCTGTTCCGAGGTCTCGAGACGTGTACCAGCTTGCAGGAATCACCGATGTTTGTTGGTTGATCTTCATTGGCGAATATTGATTTTACTTCTCGAGGATACACCGCTCCTTGCGTGGGCTGTCTTTGCGAACCTGATCGCTGCTGACGATACGTGGGAGTATTTTGATTGGATCAGGTGGGTGGTTTCTACGTAGCGAGACTCGTTTTTGGGTAAATGCTCTTGATGTTTGTCGGTGTAGATTTATTATTGCAAATATTGCAAGTTTGATTGAGGCTATGATTTGGAGTCAGTGTGGTTTAGATCTGGAATTACTAGAGGATATTAACTTCAGCGCCACGAAATTCGGGATTCCTTACTTGGAGTTCAGTTATTTTGGACTCTCCCAATTTGGACTCTCATTTATTTGGATCCCTAACTTGGGTCCCATTATCTTGGACTTAACTTGGATCCCCATGGATTCGGTGCAAACTGGACAGAGTCTACGTTAGGGTCAGTAAAACTTTCTTTAAAGACACCGAAGAGTTTCTGACAATAAAATTGCCTAGTGTGATGGGCTATTTTTAACAGTTTGTCGCCTGGTTCAATTAACAGCAGAAATTCCGAAGCATCCTCGAGCAATTTTCCTTGTGGAAATTCCGAGCTTAATTGAGAGACAGGCAACATTCCCTCGAATAGGGAAAACGCGGCGAGAGTTCGGGCCGGTCATGAAATTTGGACCTGATGCAGCAAGCGCGTGCAGCTTCTGTCACTGTCAAATCCTTGACGCGCGCTTATCAGCCGCGGATTTTCGCGTCGAAGGCACCAACAGATTTATGCACGTCGATCTCGACTGTCCGTGATCATCTCGGCAAAATAAGCGAGCGCCCTGTTCTCGTCAGTTCCTCTAGTCGAGATCATCCGCAGGTTAGTTTCCAATGGAATTAGTTTGCATTCAGCGACACTGATTTAAATTAATTCTGAATTTCAGTTCAAACTTACAAACACAGACGTATTATTCGCGTATGTTTCGCCCAAAACGGTCGGTCTAATTAGAATCTCGATTCAATGAGGCTCGAAACGAGTCTCATTTTTCGTATCGTTTCATTGTTTCCGACAAGAAAAAAAATCCCCACCTGGTGAACTGGCATGAAAAGGTGAAAACAATTCGTCCGATAACAAGGGAAAAACTCCGAACAATGCAGCATCGGCAACTTTTATTTCACGTACAAAGAGCACAGTAAAAAAATCGAACGAAAAACACTTTGCTGCTCGGTCCTGTGACTCTGTTATCACCAGGCTCGGTGTGTAGCGAAGTACAATTTTTTTCCCCCCCAACTCAATTGCCGCGTGATCTTTCAGCCGAAGCGATACAACCGTTAAAAAACAATGGCTGAATCACAACCATAAATATTCTTAACGTAACCCGGACCATGATGTAGTCATAGTAGCCTCAAACGAGGTTAGTTGGTCGTCTAGTTTGGATGAAGACTAAATTAGGTGAATCCAAGTCCAACTTAGAGAGATCCAAAATGGTGGACGCAAGCCTAAGTTAGGCGAGTCCAAATCCGAGTTAGGGAGGTCCAAAATAGTCAGTTCAAGTTAGGTAGGCCCGAGTTAGGTGGATCATCGTTAGGATCCAGCAACGAACCGGCAAGTCGGGTGAACGCATCCCCTGACCGGATGCGTCGAGCGTGCCGAGCGCGTTGACAGGGGCATAATAAATTCGACGGCGAAGCAGTTAACGAAAGGGTGCCATTTGGAAAAGGCGATCGGCTCCGGGTTAATAAATTGCCTGACAAGCGCCGCGCGTACAGGAGGGGGGCGAATGCAGTCTTGCTAGTTTTATGGAAAGGATGTAGAATCGCAGGGCGGACAGGAAGGGGGAGTTGGAAATACCGGTTATTGATGAACCGTGCACCCCTAGCCCAGCTTCCCCTTCCACCGTCGGTAGAGCCGTGTTGTGTCCAGTAGCATCTGGTAGCGTGTGCAGGTCGCGATACAATGGCGTATACGCTACGTTCATAACGTATTTGGACACGACGGGGAGGGGGCCAGCTTGCAGAGCCGGAGGCATGATTAATTGCGTCGCTGTTATCTCCGACGAACGACAGCGACCTCCGAAAACCAGCGGAAAAGAGGAGAGAGTTCCCTTGGGACAGGGGGGGGGGTGAGGCGGCGGCGGCTGGGAATTTACTTCGGGAGCTTTTCGGAACGACCTCCGAACGACCGGGTGGAGGGTGGAGGGAGGCGAGGGGAGGTGTTCTTGTTTTCGTTTTCCGTTCGATCTCTCAACGGCCTCGAGGCGTGTACGTGTTTTTCCGGTGGCCGGTTTCAGGGCTTCACGGAGAGAATGCCCATAGATTTACTCGCGGAACCAAATTACGATCGGCCGAAGGCAAGATTGATGACCGCGCGATTTACAAGAGATCTCCCACGAAGATAATTTTTCTTCGGCGATTGTGCGTCGCGCTGCTAATACGATCGAAAACACCGAACGGTCAAGCACAGACGACTACGACGACGACGACGACGACGACGCCGTTCGACGTCGACGACTCGATGACACGGGGAATGGCTCGAAGTAACGCCCATAAATCAACGCCAGGAAACGTTAACGCCCGAGACCCGGCTATACAGGGACGAGCAGAAACGAACGCGTACGCGTACCTGGACCCGGGAGCCGGCTCGCCGAGGGAGAAAAGGCAACGACGGAGGGAAACGGAACGATTCGAAAACGATCTCCCGATAGCGATCAATCAAATTGATATTTATCCACGGCATTTAACACGTTTAATATGACTTCTATGGACCGCGCGTCGACCTGCCGACACGTAACTCGATGACAATGATCTCTGCCGTTTCACCGCACCCCTTAGAGGACCCAGCACAGTACGTTTGCCTCTATACGACGGCGAGATCTTTGGCGTAATTTAATTATTTCATGGATTTTAAAAACAGCGAAGCCCGCACCGACCACTCGGTAATGGATTCGCTATTTTCCCCGGAGCCAGAGTTGAACGCAATCCGCCTCCGGTAATATCTAACACTTTGCTACCGTGTACCTGTTACCCGATACGCCGCGCCGTGCCGCGCCACGGAGTAACGCAAAACTTAGCGATACTATTTACTGTAAACAACGTTCTACCCACCTCTCTACCGTCCACCATTAAAATCCCCGGTGCCGGTGCCAGACTCCCAATTAATCTCGACTGCGTTATTCGTGTTGCGGGGATTACGCGAGCCCCTGGCCCTCTGCCCTTTGCCCTTCGCGCGATCTACGACACTTAAACAGCGCGCGCCCGCGTGTCTATGCCAATGACTAGACCCGAGGAACCGGTATAAACCGGGATAATCCTTCGTCCGTGTAATACCGTCCAACTTCCGATGTTACACATCTCCCACCGCGTGCATTTTCATAAATTTGTATTTCCGTCGAGTACCCGGCGATCGTTTGTTTCGCCGATTCCACGCGATGCACTGTGAAATGTGCTGCAACCTCCCTCCCTCCCTGAATACCCCATGAATTTCTCAAGCACTTAGAGGTTATGATCTTGGGCTTCCGCGTCCCGGGAGTCTCTACATTCGGAACTTCCGAACTTCCTGTTGTAACCGGGCTTCCGAGTCCCTAGGTTCTTCAGTTTCTGGACTTCTGTGTATCCAAGGCTTCTCGGACATTCTGCTCCCTGGACGCTTCGTTTCCGAAATTATAGTACTTTTTCCCCAATAGGTCTTGAGGGTTCTGGCTATTTTATTTCCCTAAGATGATCGGGGGTCCTAAATCGAGGACTCCAGCGAGCATATCCTAGAGCCCCTAAATCAAACTCTAGGACCCAATCAAAGTCTCCGAATCACAAAGTCCCTAGGTCCCAACATTTAAATTCCGAAGTCCCTAGGTCGCATGTTTCTCGCAAACCGAGGTCTCCAAGTCTCGAGATCTCCAGTTCCTGCCTCGCTACACCCACGGCTCCGAGGACTCCGTTTCCTCGACTTCCCGACTGTTTGCTCGCGAGTACGGAACCACGGGGGCAAAGGTACCGTTGAAGTTTCCGCCGGCGCGGACTTTATTTATTCCCGGTGGCCGCTTCTTAACGGGCAGTCGTTTTCCTTATTTTTACATCGCGGCATCGCGGCAGAAAGTTCCGCGCCGCGCGTACACACGGCGACCAATCTTTTTACAAGCGGCCCACAGTTCCGACCACTTTACAACCGCCAATAGCTTTTTATCGTCGCGGTTTCCCGTTGCGTGTTCCCTGCTCCCGAATTTCGGTTTCTCACGGAATTTCTGCGGTGATCCGCAACAGTTCTGATCGCTCCAGAATTCAAGGTACACACCGTAACGGTCCGCAATAAAAATCCCCAGGTCTCAGAATGAATCGTCAGACCTGAAAATCTGGAGTGTCCGAAGAACCTTGAAGAAAAACGAAGAATCGATTTTTCCAAGGCTCCGTGAAATGTTAATCGCTCGAGAATTTCCTCGACCGTAACAGATTCGAAACGGTCCGCAATAAGTTCCGGGCCACCACCAAAATAAACGCGAAGAAGTTTCGGTTCCGCCTCGTTTCTAGCGCCCCCCATTGTTTCCCAGCCCCGGTTTCGCTCGTTTATTAATTGGCCATCCGTCCCCGGAAACTCCGAGGCGAGCGCGTTAATCTTCCTCCCCACCTCGCCCGCCAGGTTTCTTAACGTCAAATATTTCCACAAGCCGGCGAGCCGAGTATTGCCCCCCTCCACTCCGGCCCCGAAACTCGAAGATCGAGTTTCAACCGGCACACACCGTGCGCGAACACCACCAAAGATATTTCGATCGGTGACGGCGACGACGTCGAGAGACCCGGCGAAACTTCCGGTTGTGTGTTTGGATTCGCCGGCAAATATAAGCCTGCATTAACCGGGCGACCAAGGGATCGATGTAAACCCGCGGGTGCTTTTGACATTTCGCTACGAAGACGACGACGACGACGACGATGGAGAACCAACGCCATACCAGCCACTCGACCCGCTCGAGTTACCGTTTCTAATTTGCCAGACCTTCTCCAGGCTCCGATCAATCGATGATTTTCTTCCGATGTTGGTGAGTGAGAATTTACTGTTTTCTATACGGCCCTCCGTCAGCGTGGTGTTCGGTGAATATTATATTTCGATTAAAATGCGCAATACCTTGGATGGTATCATTTGTGACATTATTAAATCGACGGGTTCTGTTGGTTAGCGGACGTGTACGGTTACTAAGTATTTTTTTAAACCAGCGTACCCGTTGAATAGGATAACTAAAATTCTGAATTCTTTCGGTAGCATTCCTGGTTATTATTAAATCAATGCATTGTGGTTCTTTAAAAATCCTACTGATAACAACAGGCACCGGCAATATTCGCAATTTTCCACTGCAGTAATATGAGCCTGAATATTAAACACAATATTGTTGCTCGCGCGAGCAATATTGCAATTTGTATTAATACCAAATCAGAGAATTTCATTTGTTACGAAAGACTTCCGACTACAGTGATATAAAATTCACCGGCCCGTTCCCCGCGGCTCAAACATTGCAATCTCTGTAATCACATTGCCCAAATATTAACAATAATATTTTTATTAAAACGAGCAATATTCGCCGGGGTCCCATTTGTGCTAACGTTAAATGCTTCCCGTTGTAATTAATTCACTTGCGCCGACTTTACCAGGAATTATATGTCACAGTCATTTCTCGTCAATAACTCTAATAATAACAATCGTGATGATGTTTAATCCAATTTTCGTTTGTCCCAAATCTTGTAAACGTTCGCAGTTGCTTATTAATTATACTTTTGCAAAATGAAATAACAACGGCTGGCTCTATTTATATTATTATTGAATGACTCCCGGAATAATGAATTCCGCAGGGAATAATGTTGCAATCACTAGCAATTTCTCCAAAAAGTCTCGTTTGTTCGCATTGTGTTTCGAATTGTGACAGTCTCCTCTCTGCTAGGTAAAAATAATCATAGCGATAATTAATTAATGGTCGGTAATAATAGTAGAAGTGTTTGCCGGAGACCGGTGATTAATAATTTGGTATTCGTTGTTATGGTTGCGTTTCTGTTTATTAATACAGATTACGTCATTCGTCGCAACCCACATCCCTCCCTCCCTAGCAGCGCACCGTTTATTAATATTGTATCACGTCACGATTATATTCTATAAAATTTCGCTCGGAGGGTTCACTGTAACGCAGAACATTTCGGCGTATCGATTCCGGGGGATAGCGAATCGTTTCGGCGTCGGTTACCTACGGAAATTAATTAAAGTGTAATTTAATATTAATTAACTAGCCCGCGGCGGTGTAACTTAGACGCGGCTCGAATCAACATCGACGCCAACTGCGATCCAAGTCACACATGCGGCCAACTAATTAACGCATAATAACCGCAGAAGGACACTAAACACCATTCTCGTATGCTCTCGAGCCACCTAGCGAACACTCGCCAAATTTCGAACGTGAAAAAAGTAGTCTCGGAATATTTTCGAAATATGCTTCATACATTTTCTGTAGCTCGATCAGAGTTTGCTAATTAAATTCGAATCGGACCGCGAATCTCGATTTTTCGTTTCAAACATTTTCTTAACGTGTCGACAGATAAATAATTTTCGGTTCCATATTCACAGACTCTATGCGAGCCCCGCCGATACGTAACATAATGTTTGCGAAAATAGTAAAAAACATTTTCCGTTGAATATCGAATTCCGCGATATTCGCAGCCCCTCGAGTAATAAATAATTTAATGTACAGAGAATAGCAAAAACTCGTTCGATTTTTATTTTCGGAATCCCTTCGGGGGCTTGATTAACGAATACATTAACGCGCGCAGAGTGGCGAAAAAGATTTTCAATTTGATTTTTCATTGAAGAATACCTTCAATCCCGACTGATAAATAGATTAACCTGTACGGAATGGTTAAAGGGCCATTTTCTGCTGAATATTTCATCCTCGAGTATCTTCAATCTCGACTAATAAATAAGTTAAACCTCTGTGACAGATACCTGAAAAATATAAATTTTTTGTACCACCTGTACCTGGCCACATTATTCCAGCCAGGGTCCATAACGCGGTTCTCTCTTGATTCTTAATAGTCGCTAACAAGTGCTTGTAGGCCGAGGCAACAAATGTAATGAAATCCGCAGAAACAAAAAGAAGGCGTGGGGAAGAGGGTAAGTTATGGTCAGATTACAAGAGGGAGAACGTGCTCCTCCGGCGGGGACGAGGAGAGAAAGTACAGAGAAAGAGAGGCTGTTCTGGCTCGGTGCCAGCAGCTCCGAATCTCAATGGGAATCATGTTACCTGTCTCGTGCTACTTTGTAGCAGTCGGCCACCCCACCCTACCCGCTGCCCTAATCTCACATCCGTTTGATTTATCATCCTGAAACCCCCGGTCTTACGTTATCAACGTCCACGGTGAATTTCGTTCAATGCGTAATCCCTCTCGAATAATGGACGGTGAATTACGAAACGCGACCGAACATTGTCAAACATTACGGAACATCGTCGAACCGTTCGACAACAGCTCCGTCGAAGGAAATATCCACGGTAAGCCCGCAGTGAAATCGTGGCGGAACTTCTGCTCTCTGCCAGGTTAAAAATAAAGCAGTCGGGGGAAGTGAAATTCGTGTGTCTTCGATCGCGTGCAAAGACTGACAGCCGACGGAGGCCCCCGATTCCGCGCGGAGCTCGGAACCGGTCAAGAAAATCCGATAAGAATTAATAGACAGGGGAACGGGGCGTCCATCGGTATTCCCGGAAGTTTTTTCGACCGAGGGAGACTTTTCATTCAACCATGCCGAATGAAAAAATCGATCGGCATTTGTCTGTGTCTAATCCCGCCCCGCTCCCGCCCCGCTGACGGCTGAAGTATTTCGGACCCGCGCGCTAATTTCCCTCCGTTGCCTGCATACGCTAGCAGACAGTGAGCTATCCCCTTTCCGCTAATTCCGTTTCCTTTGCGCGCCTCCTTATTCGCCAGATCGCTAGATCTTGCGAATTAAACGCGTTTCCTGGAACGCGCACTTTCAATCGTAATTGATTTCGTTCTGTAACCTCCTCGCACCCCCTCCCCCCACTCGTCCCCACGCGAGCCAATGGTTTCCTTAAGAGGAAACATAATTGAAGCGGCCCGTTTATTCGATGCTGTTCTCGCGATGGGATGCGAGTTAAGTGGATTGATACCCGACATCCTGCTAATTGATTGAACCTCCTATTTTGTTGTCGAGCAATCGACGATGTCTGGTCATTGGGAACGGCGTATCTGACCTCGATCGTTGATGTTCCGCGAAAAATCACTAGGCTGTGAGACAACCGGGTGACTGAATCCCCCAGACCCCCTATCTTCCGAGTGTGTAGGACATCAAGTCTCTGGGAGTTCTAAATTACTAGCCACAAGTCCACGAGGCTTCAAATCACTAGGTCTCCAAATTGCTGGATTCCGAAATTTCTAAGACCCCAAGTCCAAAAATTCTCTGATTCCTAAGTTCCCCCTAAATTCTCTAGTTCACATCGAATCTTTTAGCCCCCAGGTACTAAACTTCTCCAGTTGATAGATCCACACGTCCACGGTCATCCCATTTCTGAAGTCCCCCAACTTGTCAACCCATAAACTTTCGAATCCCTAGACGCCTATGTCCCTAGATTCCTCCATACTCAATTTAGCCACCTATAGCTCCATATTCTCACGCCCCCGACGCTCTAGAAATTTAAGAGTATCCGGCTTCCGCCCGTTAATCCCCCAAATTATGAAATCCCCAAATTTCTTAAGACACTCCCCCAGACTGGGAAAACTTTCCCCCGTATCCAAGTTCCTAGCCCCCTGTGACTTTCCAAGCTCTCTTTAGCCCCGTGAATACTGCAGTTTTATTATCCTCAATTCGTTCGGGTTCAAATTTCCACGGGATCCCCGAACGATCCCACCCCCCACTCCCACATCGTTTATCCTCGAACGATGATTGTCCCGTGTTCCCAGCTTCGCTCCCGACGCTTTTAGCAGATTTCATATCCGCCGCGCGTTCCGCAAAACAATATAATTCGACAAACTACGATTCCGCAATAAAAAAAAAAAGAAAACAAACAAAAAATGGGAGAAACAAAAGAAGAGATTAACCGAAGGGACGAGCGCGCGTGTCCAGGCGGATTTCGAAGGGACCAGTCGCAGTCCTCCCGGTGTGCGGCACAGGTGGGAGCAATTTATCTAAACGGCAGCAGCTTTGTGAGGGCCACTCGAACCGAAAGCAGAGTCCACCCCCGGAATATTACTGGCCGCTGCGCGCCCCGGCCACAGTACCATTACCTTTCTCTACGCTTTGATTCTTTTGTGCGTGGCCAGCCGCACCGACCAAATTTCAACCCTTTCCTGCGAGAGAGCGCACGATTGTGTGGGCGTGCTCTCGCGAGAGAGCTCTATATTGAACCGGGGCCACGAGAAAAATGAAAAGAAGAACAGAACCGGAAGAGAGCTGCCGGAGTACTTACGGGGGTTCTGTCCCGTGGAAACACGTCCGTCCCGATGATCGGAACGGAAATTCCCCTGGACCCTTTTTCCGAAAAGGAATGAATTCTTCTGCTCGAAGTAGCTTAATTGTCAATGAAGGCCGTTTCCACGGAACGGACTCCGATCTATCGATGCGTTGCGCCGCGTGCCGGACCGGGCCGGGCGTTGCCCGAGAATCTCTTTGAGGAGAATGAAAGGAACATTTCCCCCGAAGAATACTGAGATTCTCGAACCTCTCTCTCTCTCTATCTCTGTCACTCGAGGATCAGATTTTCCAGTAAAAATGTCTTTCTATCCGGTGAACAGCGATTTCGAATTTATTAACGGCGGAACACGTCGCCGTTCGCCCGCTTCACTAAATTTTTCAGATCAACCGCAAAAACCGGATTCGACTCGGTAGGAAAATGTAACGCGCTGGATATAACAATGGTGAGGGGAACGCGGATCACGGAGCTGACGTTCTCCGCGGGGGGATTATTTCTTAATTCAGTTTCAGCCGATGTTCAACGGTGAATAATTCACTGACAGTTAATTAAGTAATTAACAAGCGGACAAAGAATTCAACGAGCCGGCTGGCGGTGCGGCGCGGCGCGGCGCGGCTGTACAGTGCGGTGACTGCGCTGAAAAGAGGTCTGGGAACCTCGGGAAATCGAGAAATCAGGGGATTACCCATACGAGAGACGGCGGCGGCGGTAGCTGGCATCCGAAAATCGTGCCCCGCGCATTTCAGCGTATTCAGAGAGAAACATTCCAGCGCGAAATATGTCAGACACGCCCGGGCAGAAGTTTCGGTCAGGTTTTAGAGAAGTCTTCATAGGTGATTTGGTCGCTGTCCGCGCGTATTTTCTAATATAGAAATTCCATCGCCCGTACGCGAAAACAATCGCTCGGAAATTTCGTGATACGCGTACGCGGCCCGCGCCGTATAGAAACCTGTTCGAGAAACGACGAAACAGTGGGGTTACCGGGCATAAAATATTAACGGAACGCGCTAACGCGGGAACAGGAAATGAAGTTGCCGGCGACGGAGCGCTTTTCAAATTGGGTTGCTCGGAAAGGAGAGGAGAGTCTGAAACGAAAGGCGGCTTTCCCTCTTTCGAGTAAGAAAGAGAGGCAGCAGGCACTCGCTCGTCGTCGCACTTGTTGTTATCGCGGCCTTCCACCGTCAGTCGTAATCGAGAAAATGGGTTAACCGCGCGCCGCCTTTGAGGACGGATGGGCGTCTCTCTGATCTTTCCCAATCAGAAGCCCTCCAAAAGACCATTCATGGGCTCTGATCGACTTAAATCCCCCGGGATCGAGCCGTGTATAATCTACTTACGCCGTGTCCCGACGAACATAATTACTGCAATATCCCCGTCCGGGGGATTTAAACTTTTCAGCCTGGCACAAGAAATTACAAGGGTCGAGGAGCGAGACTGACCCACAAACATATTCGTACTTCGAGATATTTATAATAACCAGACGACGTAAAACTTCTCACCGTAGTGGGCGTAGTCTATCCCCACTTATAGCTAAACCGGGCGTGGCATCCTCCCACCTATCGTCAGACTGGGCGTGGTTTTCCCCTACTACACGACCCTATGGGCGTGTACAAAGACCCTTGACAGAAGTGTATTATAGGTAACAGCGACGCGCGGAAGATAAAACGTTTAATAACTCGGACTGAAGTAAAATCGGTACGACGGGGGGCTTGCTCATTGAAAATTGAATGAAAAATATGTTTAAATCAATTAAGGGCAGCGTGGACGTCGAAGGTACAAGCCGCTGGCGCCACCGCCGTCGCTGCCGCCGCGCCGGTTTGTTCAACATCGCCGCGGCCGGGTCTCGTATTTATTCGCGGAATAATTCGTGGGAGGAAACTCCGGGGCCGAAAGTGAATCGAGTTACGCGCGAGCTTAATATTTCCGGGGCTAGCTCGAGGCGCTCCCTTTTAATCGGGACTTTTAATTCAATCCCCGCTGCCGCCCCTTTTACTTTAAACTGATTAACGGTCACACTTTAAAGCCGGGAATTAAAACCTGTGCATTGTGAATTGATCAGACGCTGCAGTTTGCGAACTTCAATAATCCCCAGTTGGTTCTGGCGTACTTGGGTGGGGGAAGGGGGGTAGGAGAAAAAGTGTTTATCGCGATACAAATTAGGGGAGACGATCAGGGTCCGATTTCCTCATCCCGGGGTATATCCGACACAGAAACTCGGGGGGTATCGAATTACCGGTAATGTAATGAACGCGTAAGCCGCTGTTCAAGCAGAAAATACAAGATATAAAGCCCGGCTCGCACGGAAATCCGTTTAAGCGCAATTATAGTAATTAGACGATGTGTGAAAGGTGTCTTCTTCGGCGTGAGTAGAGATCGATGAACACTGAGACGCGAACGATGGTGCTCTGCGGTGGCTAATACTCTTGAGTGCTGTTTGGCACTTTGTTTCATTAGATGGACAACCGGGTTCCCTCTCTGCTTTGTCCCAGTTCCTTTTTTGATGTGCCGTTTTCTGCTTCGTTCCGTCCCATTATCCACGGTACCGAGCGGACCGTGTTGCGTCACTTATCCGTGTGTGGCCGCTCGCTCGCTCGCTCGCCCGCCCGCGCTAGCAAACGGAAGCCCGGATGAACGTTAAGGTACCCTTAAAAGTGCCACGGCCGAGTCAATTATTGCACACCAGTTTTCTCGAGCCATTCTTTTCCTCTTTTGATCTCTACCGGCCCGCGCCAGTGCCAGTGTAAGGATCCGTAAGGGTCCGAGGCTCGTTTTAGACGATCGACATGTTTGACACGGTACTTTTCCGCCGAGTTTCATCCTTCGGACCTCGTTCGAAACGTTAATGTGCCACGGCAAATATTGTCTCTTCGGTACCTGTAACTCTCGCGCGCGAGGTTGTACCTACGCGACACGACGCGAAACACACCATCGCTCTCGTGGTGTTTTCGGTAGCCGTATGATATTCTGTTTTCCCGGGACAATGCGAATGAAGAGTCGAACAATACCGAGAAATGGGGCCGCGAAATATCCTTTGACGGATAAATAATTTCCGCAGCATTCACCTAGCATTATTTACGGAGCGCGGAAAAAATTCGCTGTGGACATGAGAGCTCGTATCAATGGATAGATTCATTTCCATGCGAGTGAGTACCACAACCACCGCTGGCGCACGCCTGTATTATTAAAACAATATATATTTTACACGCACGCACGCACGCACGCACGTTTCCGTGA
The DNA here is from genome assembly GCA_028454225.1 of Lasioglossum leucozonium. Lineage (NCBI taxonomy): Eukaryota > Metazoa > Arthropoda > Insecta > Hymenoptera > Halictidae > Lasioglossum > Lasioglossum leucozonium. The sequence goes on along the minus strand of CM052218.1, from coordinate 9,207,524 downwards.
TCCTCTCTAATTAAATCCAGCAAAATATGTAACGCCATTGCGGCCGTATTATTAAATCTCTAGTCCGAATATCATTTTGGTCTAAAGAGTGTAATTATCTAACTGAATTTTCGAGAAGTTCCGATGCCCGCGGGGTTCAATAGAAGCGAATTTCCATGGTGCACTATTCCGAACGAAGAAATTAGGTAATTTGCGAGACGGACCGTGTGAAATTGTCGGTGTCGCATCGTTGCTGCCGTGATGCGGGCGGAGCTAACAGTGGGAGGCGCTAACGGTGGGCGGAGTTACCCAAAAATTCATCACAATATAAAAATGTTCAACGAATTTCTTTCCTCTATTGTGTCAGGGCGGAATTAATAATGGGAGGATCCGGCAGTGGGCGGAGTTAATAATGGGCGTGGCTAGTTTAAATGTTTTGTCGAGCGAAGACCGATCGCGTGGCCATTGAAATGACAATCGAATTCTATAAACAACTGTTCCGATGATTGATCGAAATGGCCCGTACAACTTGTAAATTAATACAAACGTTATTTTAATGACTGGCGGTAATGAATAAACTGCATGTGCCACCGGTAATTGACTGCTTTTGAAATGGCAGCGAAACGAAGATGAATATATATGAATATCCCGAGGAGAAGCGTGGATATAATAAAAATTAAGAGGAAGACCTCGTGGATAGACACATTTTCAAGGTAAAAACGAGGGTACTTATTCGCGAACAATCGTCTTGGTTAGCGGATCGGTCGACGGTTCTCATATCGTTCTGACGTTTGGGAGACCGAAAGGCAGCCGAGGGACCGAAGTCGTCGTCAATTCATAGGATATTCCGAGCGGAAGAGGGTGGTTGGTCCTCAGAGATTTTCCAAGGAGGAGAACAAACCTTCAAGCGAATCCAGACCGGCTGATATCGAGAGGAAAGGCCCCGAAGGCACGGCCAACGGAAATACGACGGCGATGGTGGATCTTACCCACCCTCTGGAAGCTTTATTCAAGCTGGAAGATGCGACGAATGGACGCTTCTGCGAGCTGAAATGTTCCTTTACAGTAACATCCATAGGACACACCGTGTTCTTCCTCCTCACCCACCCGCTCTGCCAACCCCTTGTCCCTTCAACGTCCCTCGTCGCAAAAGCTCCGAGCGAGGAACGACGACTACGGCTCGGAAGTGTCTCTTCCCTTTCTTTCTCTTCATTCCGACGTCCTTGGGAATATCCACCGATTACGTTTCTGGGAACAGGGGGATTCCGGGGAACACGATACGCGTTTCTGGACTCGTGACGTCTCGTTCGAAAAATTCTCCGCCGAGAAACAATAACATTCCGTGGGCCGAGAGGGAGGAGGAGGAGGAGGAGAGGGAGGCGGAGGGAAACGACAGAGGGAAAAGTTTTGCTCCACCGATCGACGACGGACCAACGACGAGTCTTGCAAACGACGAGAGTACGATACTCGTCAAAGGAGCAACCAGATCCCTCAACGAGCCCGAAAATAATCTCGTTCGTTCGAGCAATTTCTTCCGCGGGGATCAGAAACTTTCCACTTATTCCATTTGCCCTCCCCCTGCCCCCGCTACTCCCCTCCAACGAGTTTAGTAAATCCTATTTTTCAGGGTTTCCCGGGATTTCGTCGGAGTTCCACGGAGCCCGCAATTCTCGATAGGCTTCTTCCGCGCCGCGGCTCGACTCGGTATTACCGACGCGATCAAAAGGTGTCGAGAGCGAACACTTTCTCCCGCTTCGTTTCCTTTCGCGCGATCCGTGCACCGTCGGATCTTCGTGCATTAAACAAAAAACACTCGCAGAAGAACGACAAAATTTCAGATGATCTTCGTCGTGGCAGAAATTTGTTTCCGGAAGCTTGGAGCAATTAATGCTGCGAGTTGCAAAAAAAAAACACGCACACACACACACACATTGGCGCCGTCCCCGGGGGACTTTGACGTGAAACAAAGTGTGCCGTAATGCGTGACGAGTGCGGAATCGTCGCGGCGGATTCGTTAATGCCAGAGCCGCGACGAGATGCCGACGCACGCGCACGCGTTCGAAGAACGACGGACAGACAGCCGGGGGTTTCGATAACAAAGCCGTCTCCCGGCGTTCTCAGCTTTTACTTTGTAAACGTACACGCCCCACTTTCCGACGGACCGCATGGGGTAGCAAAAAAAGAAAAAATGCGCAATATCGTTAGCGGCCTCGCGGGTTTGAAATTTGAGACGCGTTCAGTTCAGTCCCCCGGGCCCACCTACTCTCCCCGCCTACGCGACATTAGGTCGCCGTGAAAATCGTTAGTCTCGTTGCCAGAAACTGGCGAGAAATTTCGCCCCGCGACTGGAAAACCCTTTTTTCTTTCGCGTGGTATTTTCTTGCTCCTGACATGTTGGACCCTTTGTAATACCGTTTCAATGCTGCTTGTCTCGTCCCGTGGCCAGGCGGTGCGAAAGGAGCCGCGGATGATGACGCTCGCTGCGTCTTATTGCAAACAATATAGTGATAAAAATTGTAAAGTCCATTAACGGATTGTTTAAACGGTGCGAGAAACAAAAGTTACATTCCGTTATCATTGCGTTGCTGCCTCGATTATTCCATGGGCGGCAATGAAAGTAGGCGTGGTTAATAATGGGCGCAGCTAGTAGTGGGCGTGTCAGACAAAGGGCAGAGTTGATGTCAATCTCAATTTGTAGTAGTAACCAAATACTGCCGTTATTTCTAGTCAGTCAGGAGATCTTTCCGGTGTATCCATGATCCAACAGCAACAACTACACCTTGTCTCTATGCGCGGAGCCAACAATGGGCGGAGCTTAGAGTGGGCTGGATTCGTTAGAAAATTAACGATTTTCAGCGGATGAACAATCGTTTCGAAACGAATAGTGATCGAATGAAAACTAATTGACGCTTGTTAATAAACAAACGTTGAAGGCCACGGGTTGCGAGGAAAAATCGAGCCGGAGCGACTTACGAGTCCCATTCTTTTTGTCCAGCTAGCACTGGGAATGATTAACGAGGCCGGCTACGAGTTTTGATGCACCCGGTGCAACCGGAGGCGTGCATCATACATATACGTACGCGGCTTACGATCCGCACAGCTGCATCTATCGCGTCGGACCGCCGAAACTTCCCGACATTTTTTTCGTAATCGTTCCCTTCCATCGACCAACGGCTACGTCACACGCGTGACTGACATTAATAAATATTTCTCTGCCGCGAACAAAATTCTGCCACGGCTGACTGACGACGAACTCCGTTTTGCCGGGACGACACGCGCCATTTGTCTTCGGAACGAGCTCCACCCGAAAGGAGTATCCGCGAGAAAATCTAGATCGAGGCCCTCGGAATCGGTGCGACGCGATACACGTCGATTTTCTTTTTTTTTTCTTACTTGCCGGTCACCACGTGGCGCGACGCAACGCGACGCCGACAGGTACGCCGCCGCGCGCCGCCTAATTAATATTCCTCTCGCTGCGCGGTTCAACCTTTTACCATATTCCTGTCAGGACTGATGAACAACAGGTGTTTAAAAGATTAATCTCGTCTCAGCGGCTGCCGCGGCAGACTGTGTCATTAATTACCGCGGACCGTCGGGACAAAAATATCGTCTGCTTAGAGACACTAGGCCGCGGTACCGCGTCGTTCGAAAATAAGATAAACGTGAGACATTTTTTACGGACATCGTCCGATTTATACACTGCCGGTCTACTACCGCGGTTTCATCCCTTAAATTTTGACTGCACCGTAAATTAAAAAAAAAAAATAGGGGAGCCTCAGTCGTGACCGATTCGAAAACGGAGCATGATTTTTCTCGGGTAGGTCCACCACCGGAAGGTCGTAGGATTGAATAATTTCGCGGGACCAAAAGAAACGATCCAGAGGATCGCGGTCGGTAGGAAAATTCGGGGTCGTTGGGATTCCGGCTTTATTCACGCGAAACCATTAGACGAACAGATGAAAGCTTTAGTACCGGGGAGGGATCGGGTGGAGGATCGATTATCCGTGGCACAGAGTCGTACGAAGCGACCAATTAACAGGAAGCGCGCGGAGGAACAGCGCGACGGTGTGCACGCCGATCGAATCACTTTTCACACCTGCCTGGATAACGCTTTGATCGTGTCTCGGCTCCTGTGCGTCCGTTTCACCGGTTTTTTTTTCGGCGATCGTGGAAGATCGAGTAGGTCAGAGGCCATGTATAGATCTGCTTCTCTCTCCGAGAGAGAGATAGAGAGAGAGAGAGAGAGAGAGAGAGAGGACTGCGTCCGGGGAAAAACAGACCGGTCCGGTTTCAATGGACGCACTTCAGGCCCGGTCAACACATCCGGATCTCCGTTGGCTTATTGTTCGGCCACGGGTTTTCGTTGTCGACTGTTCATCGTCATGAAAAATGGCCGCCCCGGCCGGCAAAAGGTCGAGTCACCGACAACGAACAGCCCCGCTGGAAAATAATATGACACGCAACGGACAAAAGGACCCGCGCGCTCCGATTTCAATAAAGCCCCCAACTGCTTTATCGGGACTTCGCGGATTATCGGCGAAAGACTTTTGATATTCGAGATCCCCGCGAAGAATTTGGCGGAACGTCGTTAAAAATAATCTGACGGTGGGACGGGGAAGCACAGCTTCGTCTCGTCAGATTCTATATTCGAAAAATTGTGGGAATATTGCCTTTCTATTGTCGTCGGTTATTTTAACAAACAGCACCATCCGAAACGTCGAGAACGTCGAAGACTAACAAGCGTGTGTTCCGATTTCAGATTCGAGACGATGTTCGGCTTACCTTCTTGGCGTCATTGTTGTTGTCGGCCGCGTGATGTGGTTGAGGACTCATTGCAGCACCATTGCTAACTGCTCCGCTCTGCGACAGAAGCTCGTCGCTACCCCTCTGCAACAACGAAAGAGAGAAAAAAAAGAAAATTAACGTTTGCCCGTGAGCAGGAGAAAAAAACAGCGTATGTTGTCGGTAAACAGTGGGCGGGAGGAATAGTGGGCGGAGCTTGTAGTAGGCTGGTCTAACAGAGGGCGACGTTTGCGGTGGGCGGGGTGTACCAGTGAATTAAATTCCCCGACGTCGACTACATTTAAATGCTTGGATCGGGATCGTGCGGATCACCGACCATAAAAGACAAAAAAATTTAATTCTCAAGTCTGCTTGGGACAGAGTTCGGCGTGGAGTGCCTTTCAAAGAGGACGGATAAACGACAACCGGGAAGAAATCGCGATTCGATTCGTAGTCCGAATCCAATCCGGTCTCTTCTGACGAGAAACGAACGAGAATAATAGTAGAGACGATCTCTCTCTCTCTCTCTCTCTCTCTCTCTCTCTCTCTTTCTCTCTCCCGTGGAGAGGCGCTGCGCGTTGCCTCTCAATTTATCCAGAGAAACCGGCACAATTTAACAAAAACATCCTTCTCCACCGGCGCTGGTTGCATATTATCCCGTCGCGTCGTTCAATCTGTCTAAACGCCGCGCCGCGCCGCACCGGGGCTCGCTCGTTCGACCTTTCAACGAAGAAAATACGAGGGAGGATAATTCATAACCCCCAGCACACGGGGGAAAATGGTAGCAACGTCATCCACCGGAGAGACAGAATGGCAGATCAAAGAGTCCCGCAGGATCATGTCTCGATCTCCCTGCGTTTACGTAAGAAAAGAAAGCCATGTGGATCAGCGAAAGGAGGAGGAGCCGGAAAAAGGGGATGCATGCTCCCTTTGAAGCGTGTTTACGCCGGGTCAAAATTCTACGCGCCAGTATTTGCTTCACTGACGAGCACGTCCTTAAAGCTATTCTTATCTCGCTGGTATTTTGAATTTATCAATTTTTTAACGGACCGCTAACGCTCAGGGATAGGATACCTGGTGTACTCAGGGGGTTTAAGTAGCTCTCTGTGAGGATCTGATGGTAAATGATCGTCTCGGAAGGAAGAGAAGACCTACTCGGCTGTAGAAGGCCTCGTCTGATCCTAAAGAAAAATTTCTGATCTCGTGGGATCCAATTCGGGGGAATTCCAAGTTCAAAGAAGCACTAATTAGGGTACGCCCCAATGTGGAGAGGTTCCAATTCGGGGAGGTGCTAACTAGGGTACGCCCCAATGTGGGAAGGTACCAATTCGGGGAGGTGCTAATTAGGGTACGCCCCAGATCGCGAAGATCCCAATTTTTTCACCGCTACAAATGATCGCAGAACCTCTTCGTCTCATGATCCACTTCGAAAAAATCGCGAAGAGCAGGAACACACGAAGTATACGCGTACGCCGAAAGACGTGGTGTCTTCCGAAACTACTCGGTCCACCTCAACAAGTGTTCTCTCGGCAGAAGTGTCTCGCAAAATAGCGCCGCATCAGGAGAAGGAAGGAAACACGGCTCGGCGAAGATAGTCTAGGAAACAGGAATTCCGTAAAAATCTCTAACTACATCAGCGCGAAGAGACGGGTGTCGGCAGAAGAAGACGGGTAAGAAGCAGAGTTTCATGTATACACCGGATATGTAGAAGGCAGGCATCCTCAACCGCTCTCCCAACATCCGGTCAAGCCAACCACCGGAACCCTCGGAGGTCGTGTATTATTTACTTCTCGCAAACGTATGGATTGTAGGCTTCTTGCTCGCTCCCTGAAGCACATCTTCGACCGTGCTCTCGTCTTTCAATGCTCCACGCTCAACACGCATCCCTGGGCAGGATGGTACGGTCTGGTTTCGTGAGTCGTTTGGGTTCATCTCGGACCGGTGAATCGTGGCCCAGTGGCTCGCAGAGGGGACGAGACGAGTCCTCGGCAAATTGAAACTTGGGGGTCGTTAATGTAGCTTCCTGAACGATCGCGTTTCAGGACACGCGTGTACACCGATGCGAACAGACGTCTGTTAATGTTCCGGGACATTGTAGGGACTACTTGGAATCTACTGACATGTTCTATAGCGAGCGATACGGTTGAAAATTGGTTCGGACCTAGCCGGGTCATGCATTGATCATGACCGAGACCTAACTGGTCACGCTTCGGTCATAAGTCATGACCTGACCGAATCGCGACTGGGTCCGAGCGAAAGTTGACTTGAAGTTGCTAATTGCGGAGACGGAGGGTCGAAAGAAGATTCGAGAGCCGCTGTCCGCGTTCCGTTGGGCTGGACGAAGGGTCACCGGGTCCGGCTAGAGAAGGCTGTCTCTCATTTTTCCGGCCCTTCCTTTGGAATCTTACGGAGCGTTTTACGTGCTCGACGACCCGCACGGAATTGTCTCACGATCGTCTGGCCAGATGTCGGGAATCCCGAGGATCACACACGAGAAGGGTTCGCTCGGTTGACAAACCAATTTCACGTCCGAACTGCAAGGCGATCCGATGAGTTTCCGTCTAGCTGGCCGTCCGGCCGGCGGCCTGCATGGCAGAGCCCTTAAGGGGCCGGCTGCTATTTGCTCAAGGATTCGCGCGACTCGCATTAATTGCAAGGTAAACACACGGAATGCTCTTGACGACAATTCGCCCGGCTTGCCCGACAAGTTGCTCGGTCCGCCAGCTCCGCGCCACCGGTGGCCTAGGAGATCGTGGCACGAGGATACCGAAACCACTACTACACACCGCGAAACGACGAAGCGATCTTTGAACATGCAACGAGCAGCAACGTGCCACGGGGAAGTTACGATTCGTTTTACGACGAAGAATATTCAATTACAACGGTATCAGGCCGGGGCTACGTTAGCTTAGCGTTTGCGCGCACCGGCATACAAAAGGATGCCGCTGATCGATTCCATGGAAATCCCGTCTCGGAGGGATCGAGACAAGATGATGGATCGACGAGACGTAGCCGTGACGGATCGCCAATCTGGCCGGACAAAAATCAATTTTGGGCCTCTGCTCGAAATCTTCCAATTTCTCTTGTAAGCTTCGAATTAATTTTCTAAAGCGAAATACAATCTCGTGATTCGTACAAAAAGGACAAGAAAAAAAAACTACCGGCGCATTGTTCGCACCAGTTCGAACAGGTGACCGCAGTTCCTCAAAATTTCTTGAATCTTTTCAGCCGTTGCGATAAGACGTCCGGAGGAGGGCGCTGTGGTTATCGTCTTTCAAGATGGATGGCTTGACGATGATGCGACACGATGCATACCCGGTCCCTGGTAAACCGAAACCTCTGTGCTCTGGTGGTTTTGAAAAATTGGATCGAGTTCAAAATTGAAGCCGCTCCGAAAATTGTAACGGTCCGAAATTTACAACTTCCGCTAAAAAACAGAATGGAATCAACGGGAAATATTTTCCGGCAAGTTGCGCAAGCCACTGCTCGTCGACCGGGTGGGGTGGTTACAGTGAAAAATTCAAATATCGGTTTTTAGTCTGTTTCCCCTATTTAATTGCGAGCAAAAATTCTGTAAAAAATATATATGTATATATATGAAACATCGCTACAACCGAAGAACAGGCTACAGAAATTTTTTCCGATTTTTCGGCTGAATATTCTGCTCGTGAACAAAAAAAAAATGAAAAATCAGAAACACCGAAAAACACAAGGGGTTGTTCTCGTGGAGAGATTCGAAGGTGTATCGCGTGATTTTTGCTTTTTTTTGTCGGCGGTAATCATTGTCTCCGTATTCGTGGAAACCGGCGGTAAAGTGGGTCGTAGCCGGGCTAAAATAAAAGTTGACGTTTTCGAGTAGTTTCGCCCGGGCGATAAATCGTATCGATGAGAACACTTTACGATTGACTGATCCGATACAACTCTGTGTAACCCTGCCAATCAGGAACAGTGTCTTGGGAAGGGTAACGCTGGTGGGTTCCAGTTACTTTTTACGGCGAGTGGATCCACCGTATCGCAATATACGCCGACTTGAGTCAGCAGGGATCAAAGGAGGATCATTTTCCGTTAGCCCGTGCAAGATGGCGCTCGAGATTCAGTCCCCCCCCCCCCCCAACCGTCGTTCCATCTTGACGAAAAATTTTACTGCTGCCGGAGCATCGGCAAGTGTTCATTTAGTTTATACGATACTTGTATCCGGTCTTTTAATCGAGTTCCATAAAACGTCGAAGGGACCAGCCGACGACAGTCTTGGAGCCTAACTACGCGAGAGAGAGAGAGAGAGAGAGAGAGAGAGAGAGAGAGAGAGAGAGAGAAAGAGAGGCTGTCTGTGTATAGGGGGTATTCAAAATCCGAGGAGAAAATAAACTCGGATGTTCGCTCTTGATTTTCACGATTATTTACGAAGTTCGATCGAGAGAAAACGATAAAGCAAACCGAAGAACGACGGCGGAGAGCAGTGAGAGCTCCGAGGCCCGGCGCGCTCGAAAATCCCTGAATGAGCCCGGCAGCAGCGGGAGCTAGATAACCGAACGAGGCCGAAAGATTTGTGTCACGCTGTCGTGATTTTCATCGAGCCCCTTCTCCATGGCAAATGGCGTGGAAAGAGGGCAGAAATTAAAGCGCTCGTTAGGGTGAAACGGTTCGGCCGATCGTCGAGCGGCCCTGGGTTCTCGGAGCCATTGAGCCGCGAACGGACGGCGAGCCAGCGAGATTCGATATTCGAGACACAAAGACCGAAGAAAGTGGATCGTGTCTGCCGCTCGTGAGTCCTGCTGGCCATATTAAATTGGATGAAGTTCGGGAACGAGCGCAGCAGACCGCGCTACAGATTTCTCTCCCTCCCCGTTCTTCTTCTTCTTTTTTTTCTTTCTTTTCGCGGAACGATTTCGAGACAATTAATTGCACGGAACCGAGTCCGAGAAAAGAAGTTCTTCTTCGGGGGTTCTCGGTGACGTGTTTTCTCTCGATTAGAGCCGCCCCGCTGAAACAATCGCCGATATTCCCGCGAATAATATTTCGAAAGTATTGAACGTGCGCGGCCGTAACATTTTCGAACTTCCAGCTATTACAATTCTATGCCCATTATATCGGAGCTAATACAATAATGGCCGGTGTATTCCAAAAGTCGGAACACAATTCTCGTTTACCACGCCATCGTCAGGAACTATTGTTCCCTTTTCCAATCTCATTTCAAACTATGTTGCCGCAAACAACGGACCCTGCACGCCCGAATAAATGAAAAGTTTATTCCTGTGCCCTCCCCAACCACCCTCTCTTTCCATCGCTAGTAGTACCCCATCTAATTTTTATTCTGCAACATCATACCTCCATTTGGGCGGTTCAACATGTCGCTACAACAATGGCGCCGCAGTTTCCAATGTAGCCAATTACCCCGATTCAATATTCATTCTCTCACAAAAATCCACCGCACGCGAGCCGGTGCGCGTGTTCTGTTGCCTGCGGCCCGCCCGCCCGGCAATTATGATTTTTTTATTAGATTCGAGCAATGCTGCGATTTTAAAATGAAATTTCGTAAATATATCTCCTTTGAATACGCCGTTATTATTACACGGTAATATATTTTCCCGTGGAAAACGTCCGCCGACACCCGACCACCCGCGCGCACACCCACTTGTACACTGATTCCTACATACACGGACACAGATTCTCGCCGGGGTATTCTCACTTGGCCGAGGCCGTGTCTGTGCTCGCGTAACCGGGAGAAAAAGAGTTTGTTTCAGCTTTTTTTCTTCCACGTAGCAACCGGTATTTTAGTCCTCCTGTGTGTGCCTCTCTTCGACACCCACTCTTCGCCCGGAAGAGGAAAAAAACTGACAAGCTCACTTTGTGCCGGGCAACGCGTCGTCCGTATCTTTGTTGCTGAAACTGAATCACAGAAAAATCGGACCGTAAATGAAGCGCTAGACGCAGCCCGCACTCCGTCAACCCTTATTTTAATACGAACGCCGGATTCCAGAGCGGTAACGAGCGACAAAATTGCGTCGGCATGTAATAAATGTAACGAATGCAAGGAACAAGCCGGCTGTGCCATTTCTGATTCGCATTCTGCATCTTCGGCTCCTAACGGTCTCGCGATTCGGTCATAAATGGGACCGTGGGGACTCAGATGACTCGGTTATAATCCAAGGCATGACTCGATCATGACCGAACGAAACCGGTCACAACTCAGTCATGACTAAACGCGGCTGACTCAACCGATTTCTCGCGAAGTAACACAAAGGGCAACGGCAACACGAACGATAAATTTCGCGCGTGTCGCGTCGGAGCCGCAAAAGCGTATCAGATTGAGCATCGGCGCGAGAGAACGTCTCCGCGACGTTTGTCAATGGGAGCCAACCATAACGTCTGAGGAAGGAAGGAAGGAAGGAAGTTCCCCGACCCCGGGGCGCCGGAAATCTCGAGTTCCCAGATGTAACGCGATGTAAAGTAATTATAATTCAGGTTTGCCCGAACTTGACAGCACCGCGAGCAGTTTGCGTGTTAGGGGGTGTGCGCGGGGGCCAGACCGCTGACAACAATGACGCAAACGCGAGCGGAGGGGCGTCTGTTAAACCTGGGAAATCCTCTCTGCGGCGCAACGTTCATCGGGACAATCGAGAAGAAAATCTGGGGAGTGGGTCGTTCGGCGGGTGGCGAGGGAGGGGGATTGCGACCTGGATCCATTGAAGCGGACTTCGCGTTGATCATAAGTGAATTAATTAGCGTGGATTCTACGGGTCTCGTCGAGCGGACTTCGCGTTTGAGCACCGGGCACTGACGGACAAGACCGATTTCCTTGGACGTAGCCGGGACTTATTCACGTTCCCCGGACCGTGTGATTCGCCGGGTAGATCTCGACCGCGATGGAAAATAGTAATTGAATGCCATCGCGGGTTCGGGCGCAACGTTTTCCCCCCGGACGCCGGACGACGACTGTCCTCCGCTGCGATTCACTTCCCGGAAGAATGAAGTATTTTTTGCCGGAGAGCGTACCACCTCTCTTCTCCTCGAAGGGAAAACAAGCTCATTTGCGATTAAACATTTTCTCTGCGGCAACTTACTTTTAGAAAAATGTGAAAAATCTCTGGATTCCCAAGTGGAAGTTTCACCGAAACCAAGTGGAAACACTAGTTTCCGTTTTTATTTAACAGTATCCGAAGCACGTGTTCCTCTCGGAACTCATCCACCGGTCACAAACGGATCGCGGTGAGTGCACGATTCGAACAAAATTTTCTTCCGGAGCAGTCGCGGCGCAGGAGAAAGCGATGCGGGGGAAGTAAACATACGGGGACGCCCTTCACGCTCGCAGTCTCTCCGGCGAGCGAGACCGCGCAATCGCATTTAATTTCGCCGAAAGCGGATATTCAAATATCGAGAAAGTACTCGACGCCGTCACACGACGCAAATAAACAATGTGTTTGCTCGGCCTTTCGCGGACTTTTTCTCCCAGACGCGACGCGACGCGACGGAGTCGTGGCTGCTGCTGTGGTAAACTCGCCGCCCCCGGACCCCTCTCTCCGCCGCGCCCGGGCAACTTCTTTTCTTACGCGTTTAAGCCATTCGGCCTCATGAATTTCAAAGCGACGTCGCAGCCCGACGCGAGCTGAAGAATAAACCCCGCGACCTTCGCGCCGAAATATTTACCGTCCCCTTACGCGTATATGATTCCCGGATTTAACGCGTCACTCAAAAAATCCCGAGACTGACAATGAAAAGAAAACGGTTTTCGTTAGGCTAGCGGATCTTTGTGCGAGACAAGAAATTATAGCTGAAACCAATGAAATGTAGCAAACTGGACCAAACCGAAGCGAAGAGACACGTGTATGCCTAAGGATCAACTGCGAAGCAATTAGGGATCCGGGAAGGTGACGGCTGACTAATTGAGCCAGCGAAGGGCTAAGGCGGGTCGTTTTCTCCGACTCGTGGACCCTTTCGTCGGCGTCAAAGGGAAATTAATATCACCTATGCCCTCGACTTCTCTTTCTCTCTGCCGGTTGCACGTTTTATTCCCAGTCGAGCGGCAGACGAGACAGTGTGCCATCCTTTAGGATCGTGCCGGGCTATGTCCGTCGGTAAAGGCATTATTTCACAGCAGCGTTCGTCCTCGCAGGATCCACAACAAGACACGACGCGACGCGACACGACACGGCCAGCCAATCGGCTCCTTTCAGCAGTTTTATCGTTCGCTTTGAAGTGCACAGGCTTTCATCGTGTTTCCACTTTCTTCGCTTTCATTGCTCCGGTTCCAGCTTCCGCCTTTGTTAACTTCTCGAGGGAAAAGATCCATCTTCATGCTCGCGGAGACTCTCTCTCCCGCAGAGTTTTGATTTTTCTTTTCTAAATATGACACGCAGAGGGCGCACGGCGAGATGCGACGTTGTCTCTCAGTCGTGCTGCATCGAACACGCGGCACGGGAAATAAATAAATTGTTGAAATAATCGTCGAACAACCGTGGGAGACTAATTTTCGGACATCCGAAAAATTTTTGGTTGAACGGAGAGCTCATTTATCCGGATACCTCGGAAAACAAGCGGGGTGCGCAACTTGGAATGTTTCTCCAAGGAACTCGACGAGGAAACAGCCTAAAGCAGTTTCACAATTATGGAAAGTTCAGTCGGAGTTATTAGCCGGCGAATATTAAACGACTTCCTGCATGCAGAACGGCCGTTAATGGCGCAATAAAGATTCAAAAATCACCACCCGGTTGCCTTTTTATTCCTCCCGAGAAATTTTTATGCAAACTTCCTTTGTTACCAAAGGGAAGAACCGCGCAGGGAAGTTTCTCGAAGGGTCTGCCCACTCGAACCGGACCAACTATATACCGTCCGCGATAATTGCTGCGCGAGACTTCCATTAATGGCGGTGGAAAAATTAGTCAGGCAACATCAGGCCGATAATTTATCTCAATTTTTACGTCATCTGGTTCGCAGTACACTGCCAATACTCGCACAAGAAAAAAATACTGAATTGAAGCTCGAACATTCGTCAGTAAAATCCAGCGAATCGCATCTCGAAATCCTTCGCCGTTCTGCCAGAAAAAAATCCAGAAGACACGCGCGTGTTCAGACAATGCAAGTCGTACTCGACGCCATCTGGTCCCACGCGCTTGCACATTTCTGGCGTCAAAAAAAATACCGTGTGAAAGTTCAAACATCAGCTGATAAACGCAGGAAATCGCGTTAAAAAATGGCGAAGACGTGCCCCCGCCGTGCGAGAGCACAGTTCCGAAAACAGGTAAATTCCGCAGTCTCTCGAACGGATGCGTCGGCGAACGGAGTTTCGTTTTTCTTTCGTAAGAAAGCACTTGGAGAGAGAGAGAGAGGAGGAGGAGAGGCGGAAGCAATTATAAAATTCCCGTGTGCTCGCTAAATGCGGCCGGCAGGAAAAGAAACGCTTCCTCGGCGGAGGAGAACCGAAGTTCTCTCTCTGGAAAATTGAAGACAAAGAAAATGGATGCTGGAGAGCAGTCGGACGGCTAACAAAAAGGGGTGGGGGGTTGCCCTCGGTCGCCACCCTCCCGTTTGCCCCCGAGAGCGAGCGCCGACGTCGAAGATTGCTTCTGATGACCAAGAGAGGAGCGGTTACGGTTCTATTATGCCGTCTCTGTATCGATACAATTTCGATTTCGCTATCCGCGGACCATCCGGGTTATTATTCCGATGAAAACGGTCCCGGCGGAGAGGTTCAATGGGAAATTTAGTCAGCCGGATGCGATTAAGGTTGGACCTGGCGCAGATGAAATTTAAAGTATCGTGTTCCCGGCAATCCCTTTGAGATCGCCGTGGCCTGGTATAGACCGTTCTGCGGCCGAGCGAGAGAGGGAGAGGGGAGAACCTGTCGATTTTTAACGTGGCAATTCAGCACGTTTGCCACGAAGGCCGCTCTATCTATCTCTCTTTCTCTCTCCAGCGGAAATAAATAAAAGAAAAATATATTTCGCTCGTATTTTCGGGCCGGTGCGACGACCCTAACCTCCGCAGTGTTTCGGTGCATCGTCCTGTTTTATTTTTTAAACGTCCCAGCAGCGTTTCGCGGAAACTCCCACCCGGTTATGCAATTTTCAATCGAAACCATTCTATATTCCGCGGACAGCCCGTTACCATCTCGCCAAATCCATCGGTCAGATTCCCCAGGGCCCACTGAAGATCGAACGCCTAGAGAAATGGCGCCGGCACTCCTAAGTACAGATCAACTTCATGCTCGTTCATAATATCTCTCACTCTCTCTCTCTCTCTTCCTTTCTTTCTCTCTCGGCATCTGCATCATTCCCGTATCGATGCAACCGTGCGTAACACGCGCGTTTGTGTGGGTTACGTGTGCAGGGGCTACGTCTAGACGGTAATCCAAGTGATCCCCCGGGGAATACTGGGGCCTGTCTCGCGGATCGTTTCCTCGGAACCCACGATCTTTATCTTCCGCTGCTATTTCCTCGTTGCTAAACATGCGAATATTCCTGCCTCGCGCGCCCGGGGAACCGGGCTGCTTCGATACCCTACACCGGTGACAGCGGGTCCATTAATTGATGCCACATAGCAAAAAGTTTGAGACATTACGAATAGAAACGAGTCTTCAAAATGTTTAATGGTGTGTTCTGATCGTCGTGAATGTGGTGGCACGCTCATACTACCACGTCCAGAAATGTCTTAGAATTTTGAGTCACGGTAGACTCGGGCGTCGCCGAACAACGACAGAACTTCGTACGCCACGAAAGTATAATTTCGGTGGTTCGAAGAAATATGTGTATAGAAACGGAAAGGCGACATTTGCCTAATCGCTGGCTGGAGACATCAAAGACACCCTGCGGACAGCTAAACGCTGCGAGGGGTTGAAAGAGGGGCGGCAGCGCGCACGAAGAGGCAGCGAGGGGAGGGGCCGAGGCGTGGCGCGAGAAAACTTTTTGATAACACTTGAAAATTGCTTTTGAAAATAGAATAACAATCCAATTTCAAGGCAGTCGCGGTGGTGCTCGGTGAGACTGCCGGGAGACGCAACCGAAGGGGTGGCACACACCGAAAAAAGAAAAAGTCGGTGCATTGACCATTGCGCTACTCTTTTATACGACTCGATCCTCGCTTGACGCTTCTCCTCCGAAACGATCGTCGCGACGCCGATAAATCCGTATAAATGACTTTTAGAAATACATAAAAACTCGCCCCGAAAAAATTAATCTTGAATAAAATTTTCGCTCGAGATACAAATTGAAAATTGTATCTTTTTCGGATTCCTTAAATGCGCCGTTTAAGAGAAGCTGAAACGATTATAGAAAAATTGTTTCTCCCATCGAGGAAATATTTCACGGCAGCGTGGGTCTGGGAAAAGGAGAGGGGGTGCGTGGTCGGAGGGTAGTTTCCTCTGCGGGGACGTGCACACGAGAACCGGGCAGAAACGCGCAATCTTTACCGGCTTCCGGACAATCGGGCGAACACGTCCCTTCCGCTTCCGGAATACTCTCGATCGCTCCCTGCCAATATAATTGCTATTATGTGGTGGGGAAAAATGGTTTCTGGCCGGGGCCTTCAATAGCTCGATTTTACCGTCGATCGACTCCGGGATACCGTGGCCGCGAAACTCGGCCGTTTGCGGCTCCCGACCGGGTCCCGCGAAATTGTTCTCAGACAAGAGAGAGAGAGAGAGAGAGAGGGAGAGAGAGAGGAGGAAAATTTGTGGCGGTCTCCCCAGCTGATGTGCTGCTACCGGATGTCACTGTGATATTAAGGAGTGGAAATAGAATTTGCTCCCGTCGACGAAATACGGGAATCGATCGTTCCCGAATATCTCCGAACCACCGGGTTCGTATTTGAAAAAATATTTCCGCGGTTCCTCGGCGAGATCAAAGCCCGTCGAGAAATTTCAGCGGCTGCTCCCGGTTTGGTCGTTTTGTAAAGGAGTCGGCGGTGCCGCTGCGCTCCGGTTGAGAATGCGATCTTTAGTGCAGACTGGAAGTTTCCGCTGTGATTCGTAATTGAGCAGACGCCAAGAGAAAGAGATAACGAGGCGAGCGTCTCTGAAATCCGGTCGGAAACGTCGAGCATGCAGTTTGAAAAATGCACCGTGCATTTTCCGTCGGCAAGGAACTCGAAATACTAGGAACGCTCCGGAGTGCGCTCCCAGTTCTCCACGACTAAGAACCGGTGAACAATGTAACTCTGTTCGTGAAATGTGGGGAGGGGTGGACGCGACGAAAACCAGCATATTCCTGAAGAAAAATCACTGGGCGCTGTCCGTTAGCCTAATTGGTTGTTTGCTCTATCGGATATCTGGAGGTGTAGCTTACTATGCGTCTGTCTTCGAATCCGGACACGTTGACTGTCACCGTTGCGGCGCGGCGCGAGGACTAGACGGCCGAAAGTTTAATTAATTCATGACGTGTGACGTTAGTCGCGAGACGATATTCGTGTACACGAATTAAAGGCGGAATTTATGGACGGGGCGCCGTTGCTCCAAGTGACACTCCAAGTAATGTGCGTGAAATTTGCGTAGAGGAAGGAGCGAAATGTCACGCGTCCATTAATTCCGGCGCCGAGGCTGTAATGCAACGGCTTAATAAAACCGGCCGCGCGTTGTTTCTGCCCTGGGGGAGCGAAAATTGGACGAGCCGGAGGGCGGGGGCAGAGATTCGCGAATTCCCCGCCTCTCAAACTAGTAGGAACCGTGCGAATCGCGAAAATAATATACAATCGACCGTAAACGGCGCTTATCACACCTGCCGCCATCTGGATTATAACCTTCCTCCGACCTTGGGACCAACTTCCGCGAGAGACGTCGACTAGGAAAAGTATCGTAATTAATAAAGTGTTAGGGAATTGTCCACGGTTCACGAGGAGCAACCGTAAATTCACACGAGTGGCCCCTGGTGCGGCGACATCAAATCTGTTTGTTGCTAGCATCCGTATACGCGGTTTCTTTAACACTAAACCTATTAAAACCCGATTAAAATGTTTTAACTTATAAATGTGACAATGCTCTATTTATACAGATTTTGAGCAATTTTTATCTTGATATGTCCTTGGGTAAAAAATTTTGCCGAATCAATTTCCACGTAAGTAACTTCATAATTTGTAAAATGAAAAATATAAAACCGGTCATTTTAATTCCCTTCTCGCGTCGCTTTAATTGGACCGTACTCTACCAAGCGAAATCGAATTGTCTTGATAATGCAATTTTTCTGAGTACATACATAAACATACGATCACGCGCAAACAACGATTCATCGCAGGGTCCCAGGGTGTTGTCCTGCTATATTGACAACGCGGTGTTCAAATAGAAATCCATCGCGCGCACACAGGCGGTGTGTCTCTCGTCGTCGAGGCATCGCCCGAGCCGTAGACTTGTTAGCACAGAAACATGGCAGAACCACCAATGAGTTACTCAATTTCTTTCCCCGCAACAAGACCATCACCACTCGATCTTGATGTCCCCGGAGGGGCCTCGACGAGCTAAGTAATTCCATTCGAAGATTCGCAAGGAAAACAGCCCGTTTTCTTTCCTTCACTATCCATTTGCTACGCGATACTTCTCCCCTCGCGACTCTCGTCCTTTTATCAATCGATCCCTCCCTTCGTCTTCGCCGTCCCTTTACAGACACTCGATTTTTCTCTGGCAATCTTTGCTCGCCAGCTAATGAACCGACTAAACAACTACCAGCCTCTTTAGACGATCATTAATTCCGCGTAGCTGGACATAGGTAACTACAGCACCATTATTTATGGCTTTTTTATGGCTTCGCATTCGCAAAATTTCTGGAAGATAAGCTGGCTGGAACGCCCAGAATAAATTCCGGACAATTCGGTAAAATCTTCGTTTACGTCAGGCTAGCTTCTTCAAGTGCCTCATGGGTTAGGATTAACCTAGCAACATTATTTAACGCTTTTTGATATTAGAAAAATTTGTACAAGCAGTTCGACAACGTAGTAAAACATTCGCAAAATTTCAGGAGGATAGGCTCGCTGGAACGCCCAGAATAAATTCCGGAAAATTCGGTAAAATCTTCATTTTCATCAGGCTAGCTTCTTCAAGTGTCTCATGGATTAGGGTCAACCTAGCAGCATTATTTAACGCTTTTTGATATCAGAAAAATTTGTACACTTAGTTTAATAACGTAAAACATTCGCAAAATTTCAGGAGGATAGGCTCGCTGGAACGCCCAGAATAAATTCCGGAAAATTCGGTAAAATCTTCGTTTACATCATACTCGCATCTTCAAGTACCGCGCGGGTACGGGATAACCTAGCAAACATCAGCGAAACAATGGCGCACGTGTAACGCATTGTATACGGGCTAGTCGCGTTCATCACGACTCGATACTCTGTTCACGTATCGGTTCACAAGATTGGAGGCTAAGAATGACTGACAAAGTCCGCTCCGGTTCAGCGGCTGTTAGACAGCGCAGAATCGAAAATCATTGTTTAGAAGGGGATCGGTAAATTCTGGACAATGCCGGCTTTCTTTCCGCGTTCGCGGGATAGGTATCCGGGTCAACGGACACGAGGCAGCCAGCTAGGCCTCCGCCGCCTCTCTGTGTCCAAGCGTGCAACAACCGGGGGATCGTTCGGCTCCCCAGACGAATAATTAAAGCCTCTGATCAGCCCGAGGAACGTCATTGTCCTCTTGTGTCGCCGTTACCCAGCGAAAGAGCGCACTACTACTACTCCGCCTGCGGTGTAAAAAAGGAAATTCGCGGTCCAGTTAAGCTACTGTCCTCCTATCGTCGACCACTGCGGAGGACACAATTAAAGGGACAATTAAAACATATCTTTTCCTTCGACAAAGCCCTCGGGGGGCCACTCGAAACACCGGCGATGTGTTAATGCTTCGGGACTTGGATGTTTTCGCCGCGTCCCAACGGAAACGAGAAAAGAAATTCTACGGTAGACTTCGACAGAGACTTCTATCGACCCTTCGACGCACCCACCGGCGGCTCCCGTAAATCATTTAAACGGGTAGCGGAATAATACTTTCGTTATCACAATTCTGTCTTTTCAGGAATATTTCTTTTCTGTAGAAAAACCAAGAGATATTCTCCGGATGCACCGATTTGCACAGACAGAAAGAAAATTCCTGAACCATTCCAACGAGCCCTTAATAGTCGCATTAACGTAACCAAACATTAATGTAGCTTTTTCATCCGCGAGCCAGACTTTCGAGCCAGACAATGCGGGCGGGGAAAAAAAAAGAAGAACAATGTGCGCCCGGCAAAAATATCTGTCTATCGGCATTATTTGCAGTCTCGAGAAGCGCAGTACCATCGGTCGGAAGACGTACGAGCGTCGAGTGGCGCGTAAATCAAATTTCCGAGTCCCTCGGTGCGTCCGCGGTGCCTCGTTGCGCGACAACACAAACATGAAAATACGTACACCCGGCCGATATAAATACGCGAAATAAAATATCGCAAAGAATGGGCACCGCGTTGCGGAGTTTTTCGCTACATCCGGTCCCGCGGGTGCCATTTCCAATGGTCCGGCCTGTCAGCCACTCTTTCTCGTCTAAATTGAATCAACGTCCCGATGTGCGCGCGTCGCGTCGCGTCCCGTAACATCCCGTCCCGTCCCGTCGTTGTGCGACGACTATTGGATTTTTATTTTAATTCGATTCGCGGCATCTGGATCGCGACTCAAGATCAGCACATTGCATTTTTTTTTGTCTACGGTTCCGAATTATCGACTCCGTAGAAAATGCCATAGTGTTGTTGTAGATGAGTGAACCAGTCACATTCTTGTCATAAATGTTTAGGTTTTATGTTTGACCCACTAATTTTTCCAGAATGTCCGAGTTGTCGTGGAGTTATACTACTGATTCCTCCCAAAATATACGCCCGTCTAACTTGCCATTGAGCTACTCTACTGATTTGAAACTGCAATAATAGCAAAGCTGTGGAAAACAAAAATTTTCAGCCGATCGGCTTGACGTGGAGTCGCACTACTGAATTTTCGGGCCACCTCCTTCGTCGTTGAGCTGTACTACTTAATTTTCGAATTTTTTTTCGACCGTCTGACTTGTCGTTGAGTTGTACTACTGAATTTTCGTGCCACCTCTTTCGCTATCATATTCTCCTAACACAAAACTCAATTTTCGAGATTTTTAAAAATTATCAGATATTTTTGGGTTTCTATTAGAAGAACGTGATAGTGAAGGAGGACGCATTAAATTTTCGTGCCACCTCCTCTGCTATTATTCAGATAAGTGTCGATGACATCACAAGAGGAAAATTGCGAAAGAGGCTTGAAAAACTGTATTCTCCAAAGATATCACCAATTTAATCATTGATCTTCTGAAGAGAACATCAACGGCCTTTTAAGCAGCTGGTTTGAGTTAGGTTAGCGATGGACAGGAAGGATTCAGGAAAATCAATCCAACGAGTCCTCGCGGCACTCCACGCCCGTTGATTCGCAAAACAATGTCTGGTGAAAATTCGCGCGGGTACACACACCGAATCTACATCGTCGATCGTATAATCGACAGAATGAACCGAACGGACGGTTAATTGCGCCGCGGGAAAGTTACGCGTCCGCCGGAGAATCGACGGAAATAACGTTGCCTTGAAAAACTCGGCGACACTTCGCCGGCTAACTTGATTTGCGAAATTTCCATATTTATATACGGAGGGAGGGGGTGGCGAGGGCGGCACCACTCGGTCCATCCATCCGGAATACACACTGTGTTTGCCCCTCCCTCTCTCCGGCCCCGCTCGCCCCTCGCGCAAACCCTGCCGCGGCTTAAAATCGCCCGAGGGTTAGAAAAACAGTTCGGAAGAGAGAGCTCTCTCTCGGCCCATAATTAATTTAAACGCGCGTGGCGGTGTGCTCCGGCAAAAACTCGATCGGGAAAACTAATTGACGGCACCGGGGACAACGTTATCGATAAATATTGATAAGTCGGGGTTAACTTGACCCGCCAGGGACCGCCGACTCGGCGTATAAATCGCCAGAGAGATTGGTAAAAAAAAAATCATTATTTCTCCCGTGGTTTGATTTTTCCCCGCCCACGTGGCTCCGACCACCGTCAGAGGGCGGGGCGAGAGCCAGTAGGAGGGGCCTGGCGTCGCGCCGAGGGCGGAGAGCCTCGGCGCTCGGCCAATGGAAGACGAGAAATACGTCTGGCCACTCCTACCGTCTCGCTCGGTGCTCCAAGCTGCGTGCAACTGTGCAGAGCGAGCTCCGAAAGGCTATCTGACAACGACAGATTGACAATATGAATAGTGGAGTAGTTAACGGCGATCAGTGGCTACGTGGAAATGAAGATTGCGGATTATTACTAAAAGAATGGGAACTAGGTTTCCGTAATAAAGTTACCTGTCACACGGTTCCCTTGGCCTGTCACTGGCTGCTGCTTTATTGATCCGTTTCGGGGACAACGAAGAAAGTTCGGATTATAAGGAGTTCATTTCCGAAATGGTATTAGCGTAATCCGTGGCTCGTGGGTTTACAGCGACGGCAGCTTAACCACCAGAACTACATTTGCCGATTTAAGCTTCTGCTTAAATATTAGTTCAAGCGCCGTGGTAAGCTTCTGGTGTTCACGTGTAACCGCGGGGAGGGGAGGGGGCAAACATTTGAAAACGACCATCGGTCTTCAAGGTGAATTTGCTGGAAAAATTAACGCACGTCCGCTGAACAATCGAATGTATTTATGATTTATTTTTAGCGAGTTTGTGGGGGAAGGCGGGGAAGCTGGTGGGTCACGGTTTCGATATTAAATTCTGAGAGGGAAGGGCTCTTGCGTTCGCCGGCACACTCTGATTTCCCCATCGTTAAAATCGATGAAAGAGCAACCAGTTAATTAATGATTGGGATCAGAAGCAAGCACCCCCGTGAAATACTAGCATCCCATCTGTTATGCGGCTGAGTAACGAATCCCCCCGCCCCCTAATTTCGCAGGGAAAAATATGGAGGCGGGAAGTGTGTCCAGCAAGCGCCCCGTCGAAATGTATCCAAGAGACCGTCTCCGACTCTTCGCCGTGTAGGTTCATCGAATATTTACCTGACCAGCGCATTGAATATTCCCCGCTGGCAATAGATTTCGAGCAAGGTGTAATGCGAGTCGTCGTGCTGCTACCAGGTGCAACACGCACGCGGTGTCCCCGAAATGCCCGGAGTCTTCTAATCGAATACGGAGCGCAAATATGCTCGACGAATAAATTTTTCTTTAATAACAAACATTATTACAGTGCCCTCGTGAAATTTCCAATATTTTTTAATCGAGAAAAATACTACAGAAAATTTTACCGATGCGTCGTCGATGTCAATAACTTCGATTGAATTTTAAAGTGCAGTCTCAGTGCATTGGAAGCGGCCAAGGGTTTAGTTACAAAGGATCCTGAAGACGCATTACAAAATCGTTAGCTGTATTTTCTCGCAGCGTGAAACTCGCGAGACACCCGATATACGCATAGAGGGAAGGCGGACCGAAGACCATGAGAAATAGCGGAGGGTGCGGGCACGGAGTGGCATAGAACGGCTGTTCGAAGAGGGTTGCGAGTATCGAATTTTCACCCCATCCGAGAGCATTCGTATTAATATTTTACAGGATACCGGCAGACTTGCTAAGCCAACCAAAAACGAAGCTCGATGGTGCAGATGCGGCGTCAATGGAGGCGAAAGTCGATCTTGTGAGATATTCTTCTTGAACGCGTTAGCGTCTAGCGTACTAGCTGCATTACTTGTCGAAATAGATTTTACGGGAGAGCCGAGGAAACATATTTCCTGACGTTAATAACCAGTATACTATACAAAAGAAGAAAGATATCGGTTAGAAAAATAAATTAGCTCCACCCGTATACACCTAGCCCCACCTCCTGCGGATTGCTCCGCCTATCACGGGTCTCTGCTCATACGAAACGAATTTTTATATTCTCCGATTCCGTGCAATTAAAATTTCAACCAGTTTGTATCCCTACTGCCATGCCGTTTTGCTCCGCCCTCTGTATAGTAGCTCCGCCTTCCTAGAACTTGCTTCACCCACCCCAAACTTTGTACAAGTCTAGATATTGCAGAGCAGAAGTCAAAACCCAGAGAAAATTTTTATAGCAAGGATAAATCGTATTCCTCGAAATTCCTAGCACAGTACCGCCCATCTCTACCACTACACAGCCTAGCCCCGCCTTCTAAACACTAGCCCCGCTCTTCGCACACTGTCCCGCCCACTGGCGAGTTTGTAAACGCAGGAAAGTCTGTTGATTTTTGTAATTCTTTCCCGTCACACATCCGGACCGCACCTTTCAGCACTAGCGCGCTAATTAAATCACTGAAACCTTAAATGTCAGGTGAACGTCACGAAACCCAGATATTTATACAAGTGAATATGAACGGGACAAACTGCGAGAGAATCAATTGAGTATCAGGAAACCTGAAAAAGGTCAGAGAGCAGAGGAGGTTTGATTCAAGGACTGCTCTAAGAATCGAGAATGTCACCGAAGCTAATTCATCGGGATTTAATAATAGCGTTGGTAAAATTGCGTGACGTAGAGTCACGACGACTGGTGAATAAGGCTCGATCAATCGAAGGGACGGATCTCTATTGCTCCGGCTGATTAGGCCAGTTTTCCTGAAACTAATCTCGTCTTGTTATTAGCGATTCCTCGTCCCCTGGAAAAAGAGAGAAGGATGGTGGTGAGGAGAGGGGAAGGGAGAAACGAGGACTAACGCAATTTTCTTGGAAGAACGAGCCGGATAAAAAGGGAAGACGCTCGTTTTTCCACTGAAAACGAGTACACGGACGCGGACAGGTGCCCCGGGTTTAATCTCAACCAGGGTTTAATCAGAAATGCCTATCGAAGATCGATCAGTTCGAGAAACGTACGATTCGGGGTAGCTCGACGCCCGCGTAGAAAATATTCGCTGGAAACAATTTTCCTACAACGTGAAAACGAAAACAAAAAATCCAACGGAAACCCAACCGCTCCGCTCCACCTCACTCCACCTTTTTCGGCAGGGGGGAAAGCTCGATTGATAAAACGTGAAACGAATTTTATTATTACGACTAGCGCGAGCAACAAAAGACGGGAGTCGAATTTTAATTAAATCAGAGACCGAAAGTGTAATAGACGATATACCGGAAAGCCACTGATTCAGATTTAATAAAGGCGGGATAGATTTCCTATGAAATTAATTACCCCCGGTAACACAATGGACCCATTGTTGCGCGACCGGGATATTAATTTACGAAAGAAACGAAGAAACCTGGGAACGGTGCAGTTACAACTACGCCCCCCTTTTTTCTCTTCCCCCACTGCCAAAACTTTTTGCCATATTTCGCGCAGTGTTACAAGAAGAGCGAGCGGGGAGTAGACCGGGGGAGCACCACGGAGATAAGAAAACTCACGCGATGAGATTCACGTGCTGCTCGATACGGGATGTTGTTATCAGTGTGCCGTGCAAACAAGGTTATAATGCGTTCAGGGAAGTTCGGGGTAGCGAAAACCTATATCCTCGAATCGACTTCCTCGAGGATGGTATATACTTTGCCGAGTAAACTATTTTCCAGGCAAAATTTTTTCGATGTTGAGTACACGGCAAATAGAACGGAACAGAGTGGCGCGGGGGCGAGGGGCGGGGGGAGGGAGCGGGGAAATAATTACTTTCCCGAGGAATTTCGTCGTGGAGCCAGCCTCGCCGGAGAAATTACTCATTATTTTAGGGCCGTGTGCAGCGTCCTCGACGCTCTCCTGGGAGCGCACACCTTTTCCTATCCGCCCACACGCGTTCGCACACGCCTCCCTCCCCCTCGCCCCTCAGCATCCGCAACAGCGCGCACCAAGGGAAACTTACAGTTTTCCCCAAGTAGAAATCGTCTCGATCGCATCCCCGACCCGGCCAACGAGGGAAAGAAATTAATCGGAGATTTATCTTATCAAAGAAGAAATCCCATTATCCGCTGGTACGTGCGGCGATATCTAAGTAAATAAATAAAAGAACGTCAGACAAAGAGAGAGAGAGAGAGCGAGAGAGCTTGACGGAGCTCCGTGGGTGGGGATGGGGGGAAGAAAGGGTTGCACGGAGCAGCTTGCACACAGGTGCGACCGGGAAAAACTCACGAAATAAATCTCGGTTGCAACCACCCCCGCCGCGTTCGCGTTCACCTGTGAGAGACACGGCAAAAGTAGGAAAAAGGATGGCAGAAATAATTTGGAAGAAACGTTTCCGGATTATTACGGATCTTCTCGTCTCTCTGTGTTCGCCTTGCGTTTTTTCGCGCAATCACTGTCCGCTTTTTCTCCGTTCCGCGGCACCCACACGTCTTCCCTTTTTCGCCGGACCCGGTGAAAAACGGTTCGACTTACTCACTGGAACGTCGGGACAACGTCGTTTCTTTGTCTGCGTCGGTTGACGTCCGGGGATATTTTTAAACAATTCCATTGCGCGACCGTGACGAACTTGATACGCGTGCACCGAACGTCCGGTTCATAAAGGTGACGCGATCCGACTACGATCTAAATAATAATAAATTGATCGACGTGCAAGCTTGGAAAAATTCGCGAGCGCTACCGGCGTTAGTGTTCCGCCCGTTAACGAGTCCAGGGAAACGAGCATCGACTCTCGAGGAAGGGGCAGGGGTTTGACCGTCATTTTTCCGTCAAAGAGAATTCCGGACGTCGTCGGCGAGCCACCGGAAGACGGTATCGAAGCAGAGCAATTATGCCGGCCGCAATTACCCGCGGTGAGAAGCGTCTCCTTTCGCACCTCTTTTTTTTTTTTGCTTCTCTCTCCTCTCTCTCTCCCTCTCTCATACTGCTCCCGCAGGGGAGAGTAATTGCGCCCAGGAGAGGCGCGCGAAACCGAGCCCAGCGAAAAATTTAAATTGTCCGTCTTCCCGGGTCTTAAATTGCCGCGGCGGTCTCTCGCTCGCCCTCTCCCCTTGTCCTTCATCCATCTTACTGTCATCCGAAAATTTATCTGCGGCCGCTACGTGCAGCCACGTAGCGTGGCCGAGATAAGGAACCTAGGATACTGGACGGAGCAAAATTCTACCATCCTCGAAATAGAATCCATTCGAGAACACGCGGAAGTTTCTATTGTTTCCCTGGGATCACTTAGCAGTGGTCCTTGAACTGTCGGCGAGCCGGCATACGGTATTTGTTGCCCTCTGTCTTGGGTTTCTAGAAGCTCTTTATTATTTTTTATTAGCTATTTACAGAGAGCTTTGTTTGCTACTACCTAGGAAGACAAGATCATCACCTTTGAGAATGATGTTCGTAAAGTATTAGCTAAATGATCATCCATCTAACTCCAATATTGATCATCCTCTTTGAGAATGATGTACCCAAAGTATTCTAGTTGGGAGGTAGCTAAATGATCATCTGTCTTTCTATCCCCAATACTCCACTGATCATGGTTCCTATTTGGATCTATCAGGGCTGTGATATGTCCCCTGTGAGGCTGATGTCCACAAAGTGTCCTGGTTGACAGGTAGCTAAATGATCACCCACTTCATCATTCTTTGTTTGCTTCTGCTGATGTCGTCTATTTGGCATTAGCCGGGGCTGCGAGGACTAGGGTATGTCCTCGTTGAAACAAACACCCTAATATTGGCCTAGTTAACAGGTAGCCAACTGGTTACACATTTCATCATTTTCTAATCGGCGCTGGACGCGACCCCTATTTGCTGCTAGCCAGACCTACCAGGCCTGTGATGAATCCTCTCTGAGAATGATGTCCGCAAACTCTGCAGGACCCCAACAATTAGCCACCCACTTCACCTTTGACATAGGTGACCTGCTCGACGAAAATAATTCCGAAAGTTCTTTCTAGCGGTTACCTGACCAGCCAATCACCTGTTCCACGGTCCCCCACCGTGTGCAACCGATTCACCGGCGTGCCTACCGACTCGGCCTCCATGCAGCAGCGGTGAACCGGTGTACGGACATGTCGGCTGTGCACCTCTCGGCGCAAAGATTAATGATATGACGAAACCGGGACCGATGTTTCAACACGTCCCGAGACTGAAGGAGCCACGCTATCGTTCTTGGGAAGGAGTCAAGTGGCCAGATGCTCGCGGACGGATAAAACCCGAGGAGAAGAAGGCGGGCAACCAGAGCGGCTAGGTAATCGCGGGCCGCGGTGTAATTTAAGTAGACCTTATCGAAGTTTATCGCGCCGGTTCTGACGCCACGGCCCCATAATCCACCGGTTCGTTTCCAAGCTGGAAACCCATTAAGGTAGCAGTTGCAACACGGACGCGGCTCGCACCGCGGGAACAAAACGAGAATGAGCGAGAGGAAGGAAAAGACCCTCCCACCTCTCTCTCTCTCTCTCTTTCTCTCTCTCTCCGCTTCTCTTCTCTTTCACTCTTCCCTTTCTCGCGGTGCCGGAGTGATTAATGTGAATGGATGGAAGAAACAAAAAGGGAGCACGGGGAAAAGGAACAACGAATCCGGCTGCCGCGCTCTCTGGGTGTTAACTTTTTTTCTACGGTCTTTGCTCCCTCTGCCAGCGGCCGACGCGTTTATTGCGCTTCTGCAATCATTGAAAATAGGCTCAGGGGCCCCTATTCTCAAAAATATGGAAGAATTCGCTGAAATACGGACAAGCGACGAGGTTATCTGTGAAAGAATTTCTGATGGGGCGTTTCAGCGACGCTTATCCGATACTAGGTCTCAACTGCCGGCAAAAATGGTCTCAAGTAAATTTGTTGCTCAAAAGGGTTGACTAACTGGAACTCGTATCTATCGTGGATTGGTAAATCCCCATTCGGGCGCACCGAACGCGACGTGTTGTCTCGATCATCGGGAACGGCGTACGAAGCGACGCGGAATAAAGGTAAGAACGCAGACCGCGGCGAGATGATCTTGATTAGATACGCTTGATGATCCGCGGCCGCTTTTCAGCGGGCATGCCCATAGGGTCCCTAAGGGGCTAAAACGATGAAGAGTCAAACAGACGCACACACGAAACACGCTCTCTCCCTCTCTCTCTTTCCCTCCCTCTCTCTCTCTCTCTCTCTCTCTCTGCCTGTCTGTCTCTATCTCCCGATAGTCTGCACGCGCGAACGACTCGGTTGCTCGAGCGTGTCCGCGCAAAAGGGAATTTATGCACGGTTCGTCGATGGGCACGAGGGCGCAAAACATCCCGAGCTAGTAAATATTAATGCGCTCATTAGCCGGGCTTCATATTCATGCTATGAAAACTCATCGTTTATTATGTAACGATTGGCCGGGCGAGGATCGCGCCCAGATCGCGGATTACCGGTTAATGGTAATCGACGAGGCTGGATTTCGATGACTTCGCCAAGGCCTCGCGGCCTCTCCCACGGTCCAGCTACAAGTCCCTGCCCGGAATGCCAAAAATCATCGGTAATTTATGAATATTCGGCAATTTTTTCCAAACAATCTATCGAACCGATCTTGTTGAAACTTCTGGGGTTCACGTCGCAACAATGTTGCTGAGAACTGAAAAAAAATGTTTGATTCCACATTCGACAAGCTTGGAACGTCCTTTAAAAAGATTTTGTGCACACGCATATTCTCGACTGTAAATGAAAAATCCACGTTGAAACTGTGGACTTGAATTTTCGAAAAAACACGACGGAGAATCGTTGGAGGACTCCGCCGCGGCCAGCCAATAGCGTCGCAGCGGGCCGTTCCATCAATAAGAACAGCGACGATCGAAACGAAAGGGTCCAAAGGGACACGGGCCGGAGTCCTATTTCATCGGGTTCCGATGAGAGTTTGGTTCCGCGAGAGCTTCTGATGACTCGTGAAACTCCTCGAGACGACTATAAGCCGATATATTTATTGCCGGAGATACTTCTGAGACTCGTTCTCCCTCGGCCTGCGGAGTCGATTTACTAAATAAGGCCGGAAGTGGATTGCCTGTGACATCACCGTCAAACTTTCTACCTTTGAAGTAGGATTTCAAAGGATTTTTCCCTCGGTTACCAATCGTGTCGGCCTCAATGATAAGAACTTCCTCCCTCCCTCTTTCTCTCTCTCTTTCTCTATTCCCCACGGAAACTGAGTTTCGTGTTTCTTCAGAGATGACGCAGTTTAATTAAAGGAGCCCACTTCGAATCATGTTATTAACACAACCGCCCTCAGAGCTTTTTCAATGCCTCTCTCTCTCTATCTCGGGCTCGAAGTAGTCCTTCAATCATGCACCTGTTGAAACTGTTTGTCCGAGTAGACAACGCATAGCAATCCTATTAAGGCACTGTAGTCGCTGCTGAAGTCCTGCTGAATTCCCTAGGCCATAAGCACAACTCTCGCAAACATAATCGAACCTGGAACTATGCGTGTGAGCAAACTTCCGTCAAGCTTTATCAGAATGTATGTATGTCTATCAACCTGGAGGACCGATATGGTTAAAAACAGTCGTTGAAACTGTCGATTAGAAGAAATTTCGAGAAGAGCGATTTTCGAAAAATCGTCTTTTGTCTCGACGCACTCTGTTGCCTCTTTTCTTCAAAAAAATCTGTCAGCCGAAGTTGGCTAAGATAAGAGAGTCCGGTGGAAAGCCGTCGAAGACCCGTGTCAAACGGGACCCGGGCACCGCGCGGCGGGGGTGGAGGGGCACCCAGCCAGGAATCTCTCGATTACTCTTCCCCTGATTTATGGCGGAGAAGTTCGATTCCCGCGATTTACCCTGTTCGCATTTTCCTAAGAACTTTTCGAGCTCGGAGGCTCCGCGGAACGGATCATTAACCACGGAGCTAACCCGAGGACCCGAGCTGGCGGCCGGGGGAAAAGAGGGAATCCATAATTTTCGCGCGCGAAATGGCTAACCGTTGATCTTGGGTCATTCTCGACCCCTCGTTATTTTATCCCCGCGGGTTTATCCGCGATCTCGCGGAAATTCGCCGGAGGTTTACATTTTTCTCGTAGAAGAAATTCCAGTTCAGGCCGCAATCCTGTGTCATCGTTTGAGCGCGTTACAAGCGGAGCGCGCGTCTCTGTGCAGCATTCAGCGCCCCTTTTTCGAATCCCGCGTCGCGTCGCGTAGCATCGGCTGTCTCTCTGTGTTGTCGCTGTTGCACGCGCTCCAAAAAGATAACCGCGGACACCTCGTTTCCGGTTTCTCGGTCTATAGACGCCGTCGAGCAGCACGCAAACGAGGCCAGCAGCCGGTATTATTGTAGCCGTTTCTCGTACCGCGAGCGAAACCAGAGTGGGGGATGGGGGGCTCGTTCGCTCGGTCGTTCGGTCGTAGAAACTGGCACGGGCAATCTTTTTCAGGCACACTTCGGGAAATGTCGAGAAGCTTTCGCGCGCATTTACTCCAGACGTCACTTTCCCGGCCCGGTGAAAATAGCCGGCTTTAACCGGCATTGAGCCGCGCGCGCGCGAATAAAGTTGCCGCGGGGTAATTAGTTTTAGCCCGCGTAGCTAAAACCGCTGGACGAACGGTTAAATCTGTGCGTGTCCCCGCGGATTCCAGAGAAATTTCGGTTTGCCCGAGCAGAAGAGGTTTACGCTACGAGATGATGTCGGTTATGTATAAAAGCCGATGATCGATTCGTTCATGATAACCGATGTTCGTTTCGTTATTAACATTCGGTAACGAGAAACAAGAAACCATGAGTCATGTAGGTATTAGTGATGGGCACTATCGACTAAATTCAATTATCGACTATTTACTATTTAGTATTGACATACTATCGACTATTTATGTAGTCGATATTTTTCAGTCGTCCGAATTGCTTCCCTAGTTATGTTCTCGATATTCGACGGGGAGATCCCAGTCCCCGACTCGCGGAAAGAAAGGAACCAGTCGAATCCCTCGCCGCTGGCTTATCCTTTTCCAGGCGATTTACGTGCGAAGTTCACGGTGGAAGGAAGCGAATCGTTTATCACGCGGCGAGCTAATAGATAGCACGGTGGTGGTTACGTGTTCGGTGGTTCGATCGGTGCCATCCCTTGTCCCTAACCCCCTGGAATCCACTTTATCGGGGCCGATCGACTAACAGCTGCGGGAATCAAGCCGGGAATCCGGTCTGGAATCGAACTTCCGAATTCGCCGGTGCCGGAAGTGCGTAACTCTTTGCCTCCGTGCCTCCCGAAATCTCCTCGGAGAGAGCTTTATCAGATTCGGATAATTTCGTAGGAACAAGCTAGAATTACGTGCTCGACGTGGATTTATTTTTGTTTTTTTACAAGTTCCCAGGAATTTGCTTTTCAATGAATAAACGAATAAATGCGTGAATCCGATAGCCGACGCAGACAGAAGAAAAACGCCAGATATCCTCCCACCCACCACCCTATCACCGATGATGACTTATGCATGTCTCAGAGTGAGAACATTTCATCGTCGAGGTTTTATGGAGGCTCCGCGCGGCAGCATGGAAAGTGGACTTTATGCGAGGAACCAGCCTCGCCGCTGTTTTATAGTAACCCTCGTGACGCTGATTTTATGAGCTGTCGGAGGCCGAGCACAGATCTCCCGAAGATTCTGCGTTACCCTCGAAAATCAGAACGTTCTCGACACCGTGGGACCTTTTTGGAAAAATCTGGAGACCAGTGGCGGAGCTACAAATTATCGCCCCCCCCCCCCATAATTGTGGGTCCACTTCTTTCATTCGATATTTTGTTAATGCAGTTCAGGAAGGAGAATTGTAAAAACTCGATAAACGCAAATGGTACGATTTTTTCGATAAGTTTCAATTTAATTGAAATTTAGGATAATTTCAGTTAAATTGCGAGATATTAAATGTAAAAATGTTGGGCCCTTTTTTTCAAGATTTTTTAAAATTGAGATTTTTTAAATCAGTTCAGGAAGGAGAATTGTCAAAATTCAATAAACTCAAAATGGTATGCTTTTCTTAAATTCAGTTGAAATGAGGGACAATTTTAGTAAAATTACAAGACACCAAATGCAAAAATTTCGGGTCCTGCAGTACTGCAATTCCATCACTGGAAGAGACACGGTACCGCGCGAGAGTACCGTAGGAAGAATCGAGTCCGCGCCCTGCTAACCGATCGCGAACGGACCGGGAATTACAAGCTCGGTCCTATCGTCGGTTTATGAAACGGCGATCGGAGCACGATTAATTACCCTCCCACCATCGCGAGCTGATACCAGCGCAAGATGATTAATTTCCCGACAACACACCGGACGATACCAACTTTCCACTCCCTCCCCGTCCCGCCGCATGAGAACTTTTGTATGTTTTCTTTTTTGGCGGCGCGCACGCCGAGTGAAAAATGCCGATGTCTCTCCCGAGTCGAAAGTTTCCACTGTCCCGGGCGCGGCGAAGAAAAGGTGAAAAGGCTCCTTTCGAGAGGCCGAACTCGCGGAAAGTGCACACTCATTTCCGTGTTCCCTGAATACCTTCGATCTCGCTTGATACAGTATCGCGGCATTTTTCACGCGAGGACGGATGAAAGTTCCTTCGAAAGGGGAATGAAAGGGGACAGAGTCGCTCGGGGCGGGACGAAACTTCTCTCTCTCTCTCTCTCTCTCACTCTCGCGCGCTTGGTGAAGGAGGAATTTTCTCTCGCCTTTTTCGGAGGGTGTCGTCTGCCATGGACTAGAACAAGGGAACTGAATTTAGGAGCGGAAAGACACGACGCAACAGCGTATCTTCTGAAAAGTGACGTTCATCTGGAAATATCTCGATGAAGAATAGGTGGAAAAATAAAATTCACGGCTCACGGTTGATTCCGCGTGAAAAATGCCAACCAAATTTTCCCGTTATTTTGTCCCGAGTTCGTGTGTTACTTTCGTAGGGAGAGGCGAACAGCGTTTCGACACGCGATTATCTTGGGAACGATCCCCCCCCCCTTCCGGCGCCGGAGAGAGGAACGCTTCCCGCGAGAAATAATCGACGTAGTTTTTCACGGGGAATGGAACATAATTGAATTTGGCAGTCACTGACGAGCGCTCACCTCCGCGGGAAGCCTCGAAGGGGAAATGTCAAGATACTGTGGGGGCGCCTCGGGAATTTCTTGGGCGCGGGCGAGGGATCGAGCCAAGAGGAGAGGATCTTTCTCTCTCCCTCTCCCGTTCCGAGCGGCGGGATATCGCGTTATAGGTCGTATGATAGATTACTTTCACTTGCGCGATGCTGAGCCGCGAATACGTCACTCCGCCGCGAAAATAGATTCCGCGCGATTCGTGGCACGGAAATTCCATTCGTCGAGAGAGGCTGAACCGCCTCCTTCTGCTAGACGGAAATGGCTATAGGGGTGGAAAATGTGCTCCGGGGATTCTCCGAATAAGGGAATCCGGTGCAGTTCTACTTGATCGGGACTCGATCTCCCTACCCCCAAAAGGTCAATTACCGAAGGGCTGAGCGGCCGAAGGGGTGAAAAATGAAAACACTCGCTGTTCCAATTACTTTCGAAGCGCGGATCAAGACACGACCACGACGACGGCGACGGAGACTTAAAATTTACAGGAAATTGCCTGAACGGCTATAACGAATCGACGTTCTAACCGTGAAAAAAATTTTAGAACAATTTGTCGAAGACGGACATTCGATATTATAGTGCGATGAATTTTTTGGTAAATTTTTATTAAAGAAATATATTTCGTGGAAAAATTTCTAATTTTAAACGCTGATTAGGTATACGTCGAGGTGTGTACGAGAAAATGTTGAAGCATTTGCGAGAATTTTTTTTTTTTTTTGGAAAGTTAGAGGACTAAGCTCGATTCTCGTGATTTCGGGTGAAAAGCGAGTCGATCGATTAGAGGGTGCCGAATCTCAGATATACCCGGAATTCTTATCGCAAACACGATATTTATCGCGAACAAACGATTGGCACGCGTCCCATTTCGCCGAACGGAACGACACTCGACACGAAAATTCCCCTCGTTTCGGAGGCGCGCGATTTACTCACCCTCTGAGCGAATGTTTCCCCCGTGAGCTTCTTTCGCTCGCCCATCTGCCTTTCTTTCGTTCACGGCGGAGGCTTTCAAAGGCGAAAGCTCGTGTTCGCGCCGATGCCGAGGCCGGTGCCCGTGCCCGAGCCCGAGACCGAGCCCGAGACCGAGCCCGCCCGGAACATCAAAGCGTGCGTCGAGACGCTTTCCCCGGGAATTTTCTCGCCCCGTGCAAGAAAGCCCATCGAAATTTTCCTCCTCTGTTCGCTCGATAGAAAGTCCGTAGTAATTTCCGCGAAGTTGATCGCGGTCTACACCCTCCACCCCTCCCGCTCACCTACGCCCAAGGGGGCGAAAGAAATTTCGTTGAAGCGACGCGAAAATTGAAATTTTTGAAACCGTCAACGTTTATTCTCCCGCCTTTCACCACAGAGATGTGCCAATCCTCTTATATTCCTTCCGTGGATGCGATTCGGTAGTTGCACTGCCAAAAGTTTGGGCACGAAGGCCAACGAAGAGGCCTTGCAGACTTAGGACCTTTCAGAGTTGCAACTATGCAGAGTTAGGACCTTCCAAAGTTGGGTCTTGCATGTTTAAGACCTCTCTCAGCTGGGACCTGCATGCTTAGAACCTTGCAAACTTAGAACTTTGCAGGTTTAGGGCCTTGTAGATTTAGGGCTTTGCATAATTTATGACCTTTCATAATTAGGACTTTTCAGACGTACAATCTTGGTGAATTGGGACCTTGTAGACTTAGTTCAAAGTTGGGACTCACATGCTTCGGACGTTATATATTTAGGTCCTTTCAGACTTGGGATCTTGAACACTTAGGGCTTTGTAGATATATGACCGTCTAGAGTTAGGTCCTTCCAAAGTTGTGACTTGCAAGCTTAGGACTTCGAGCTTGGCAGGCTTAGGACCTTGTTGATTTAGGGCTTCGTAGACTTATGCTTTTGAAGATTTGGGATCTTGGAGACCTAGGGCTTTAGAAACATAGGACCTTGGAGAGTTGGGTCTTTGCAGACGTTGGTGACTGTGGAATGTATAGTGTGCCTCGTGAATTGAGAGCTTGGCGAGTCAGAGTTCCACCAGTTAGAGCCTTGAAAATGTATGCAGTTAGGGTTCTGAAAAGTTGGGGTCTTTTAAGCCTAAGAGCAGGGTTCTGAGAATAACATTTTCATAGAAATGGCAGTTTCGTGTCCTCCCTCGCGGCCTGAAGCACTCCCGCCGGTGATACCGAACGAAAACAATATTCGCCGAAGCGAATGCTAATGAACCGACCGAAATTCAATCTAAACCGTGTAATCTAGTGCCGCCGCCCCTTTTATTAGGCCGTAAAGAAGGCTCGTTTATGTATCGGCCGAGACGGGGTCAGGAACACGAAAAAGAAAAATGCCGATAATGAGGCGAAAAAGGGGAGCGAAAATACGTGTAAGTGGTAATGGCTGACTCGTACCACGGTTGGCCACGTCA
Source organism: Lasioglossum leucozonium (assembly GCA_028454225.1). Classification (NCBI taxonomy): domain Eukaryota; kingdom Metazoa; phylum Arthropoda; class Insecta; order Hymenoptera; family Halictidae; genus Lasioglossum; species Lasioglossum leucozonium. The sequence goes on along the minus strand of CM052218.1, from coordinate 9,171,542 downwards.
GGGAACATGTTTAACTTGGACGATAGCCGGAGGGTTACGCTCCCCGCGGTTGATAAGGCCTATCCTCGTTTATGCGGAGAATAAAAATAACACGGCAACGAGGAGCAGCCACGAGAGTACATCGAGTACACGTGAAACATCTTGGCGGAACGACGGATAACGACTTCCAGTCTCGTGCGATAGTCACCGAAATCTCCCAGACAGATTGCATATTTCAACGACCAGGAAACGGGTGTAATTTTCGAAATTTCAGCGATCCCGTCCAAGGCAGATTCAATATTCACGCCGTTGCGTCGAAACGATTCCTCACTCGTCACATACCCCTAACGTTCGCAACCCTTCGTGACCGCCCTGATGATATACAAATAGGTTCGTATCTAATTCCCGGGGGACACGCCTTACTTTAACGACGAGGGGTTGGAAGAACGGGGCTACGAGAACGTGACGCGACGCTAGTCGCTGTTTCGTACCGCGGAGCGAGCACAGAAACCGTCAACTCGGAAATATTCGTCATTAGAGCGGGCAAATAAAAAATAATTCACATTATTTCGGAATAAAGATATTCGACTACGGATTTTGCATCTACCCCAAAAATTCACAAAGACGATTATAATACTTGAGACACATTTCAGGGCGACCTTCGGACAGTCGCCTATTTTCTCGGAGGCTGGCAAACTGCACGCGGCGAAAGTCTCGCTCGGCGTCGGAGCCATTCATCAAAGCCAACTTACATCCCCGGGCGCGCGTTCACAGGCGGCCACCGTATGTCCAACGGGGAAAGAAAAATTTCCGGCACGTATACGCGCGGGGGACGGCCAACGGACGCGTATAGAAAGTATTCCCCGAACAACAGCAGCACGTGCTGCTCTGCCAATTATAATGACCCACTTGAGCCGAGGTTTCTCCTCTCTCGCTCCGGCTCCCGACGGATGTGTCTGCGTCAACGGCGCGGCGCGACGCGACGCAGCGCGGCGGCGGATACTAACGCGCCGCCCGCGTTGGAAGTCGGTTAATCGTGCAAAAGAACCGGTATATATCGCGACGTTAATTAAGAAGGATGTCTCGGGGTATTAGCCGAAGCCTACAGCCCTCTCCGCCCCGCCCGCCCCCTCGCCCCCGTCGTTCATCCGAGGCGACGAGAGAAACGAGGGTGGCTCCGGCGCGTGACGCAACCGCCAGCGAAATCAGAGCCGTGGTGGTGTGGGTGGAGAGAACACGGCGCGGGCGACGGCGGCCCGTGCACGCCGCGCCGCGGGTGAAACGGGAGTACATTGCTTTATGGCTTACCATCGTCAGGGACGCGGCCGTCCCTCGAGCGTACTGGAATTCCGGGACACTCACCTGAAAGCAGAGAAAGAACCGCGTTAGAACTTCCCCGGTAATGAACTTCGCGTTCGAAGACAACGGCGCGCAGCGCGCCGTAACCCCCGCGAGGTCGCTTTTCGCCCATGGGATTCGCTTCTCTTGGTGATCAGCAAGTAAAAAATAAATTGAAAATATATTCGAAAGGTTAATCGGTGGGCGGAGTCACAGTACGGGGGAGGAGCCAATTTTTGTGGGCGGAGTTTTTGGTCCTGGAGAGAGGGAAATTTTCGGCCAATCAGTTTCCGAAGGTGGGACCATTGTAGTGTACAAATTGTGGGCTAAACAAGAATAGTAGGCGGAGCCAGTGAATGGGGCGGAGTCTAAGGCGGTGCTAGGGCCCGAGGAGGGGGAAATCCGCAGTCAACGAATTCAGAAATTTATCAATTGGCAAACCACAGTCGAGGACAGTGGATTGGAAAACCTGTGGAAGGAAAAGTGGGTGGAGCTAAGAAGAGGAAGAGGACTGCCTTTCCTCCAGAGAATGTATCCAGCTAACTTGCGGCTAATATGTAATTTTCTGATTAAATACGTGCCGGCAACGGCTCACAGCCGGCGCGCGTCCTCTTTTTCTGCGATCGAGGCGCTAAAATAGACCAAGGATACGTTTGTGAAATTTATTGACTGTCGCCGCGGGCCGCATTCAGTTTCCGAACGAGTGTTCCCTGTCGATGTAAATGCGTTCCCTCGGATTAATTTCCGGCGGCTGGCTATAGGTACGCTGCAGCTACTTAGAAGAGAGGCGAGCGAAAATTTTCCCCCGTATCTGCGCAAGAAGGACGTTCCAAGCACGTGGTAGTTATTGACCGTGGAGAAATTTCCAAACGGAATCTCGGACGAAAGTTGGGCGAACGGACTGTTCCAAAAATATTTTCAATTAGACACGAATGACTCGTCTATAACGATCGGATTCCGAGAGTTCGGGAAACAAGAGTGAACGGGGAATCGCGCTGCTATTTCCGAGTTGGCCGCGTGTACTTTCCGAAGAAGAGAATACCCCTGAAAATGTAGTCGAACCGTTTTGCGAGGTATTCTTGGCTGGACCCCCGGGAGATATGTTCGTTTGAACAAGGAACGAATTAATTGGAAGGTAAACGCATGTCCATAATGGCGTATCCGACGTTGTATGTACGTGCGATTTCGTGTCCCCGGGGCAGCGTGTCCCTTTAGTCGTTTCAAAATGCCTTCGGGCAGCGCAAACAACGCTACCAGTTTCAACGTGGTTTGCGCACGCCGCGGCGCGTCGCAGCGCACCGTAACGTAACGTTTATATCGATAGGATCCATGTTTAGTAATTTCGCCCTACATTCTTCTCCGTTTTCCTCCCACGCGTACGCATCCTCCCCCCGCCTGTCTTAAGTCTAGGTTACAGTTTTAAACAGATCTTTCAGCTTGGCTATCTGCTGTCTTACAGGTCCGCAGCTTCGTGGCTTTAATTTTTTCCATGTGACCCGGACGTGTTCAAGACAGCTCGGAATCGGGTCTCGTTGATAATGAGCGCGCCGTTCCAAGTGAAATATTAACATTACTCGGCCCCGGTCCGCGAGACGACGTTAATAAGCGGATTTTCGTCGAAAGCAGGTCGCGCGTGACAGCTCTTCGAAACGCACGCATATAAATTGGACGTGGCGTGTCGGGGGCTCGGTTTCCGTGGCTTCGTTTTCGAGGGGGAAGGGGAAGGTTACCATGGGGGATGATGCGCAGTTTTAAATCGTATCGTAAATCTTCGAACGAGCCCTTTTCGACCGGGAATCTCGATTCCTCCACGGTTCCGACCGCGAATTAACGCTTTTCTTTTCGCGAAACGTCTACCTCGGAGAAGCCAACCCCTTTTCCTCGCGCTCGAAACACGCGCGTATCGATCGACGGCGCGGCCGGCATTTTTCACCCATTACAAACACAACCGGCCTTTGTTGCAACAGAAATGCACAAGCTGAAACGGAAATTGCTCGGATCCGCTATCAAACGTCGGGTCGCACTGTTCTTTTCCCCGATTATTATCGGCCTCGGCGAATCGAATCCTCTGAAAACTAAGGGTCCGAGATTCGGCGAATTTCTCGCGTGGACTGTACACGTGTCTCGTTACACTACGATTGTCCCCCGGCCGAAGAAAATGAAAATGAGCGCATGCATATTCAAGACACCCATAAACAGCTCGTGGCGCGCCATGAGAGCGGAACAACTGTTATCAATTGCGTGCCGAGTGACAGCTGCGAATGATTGATAAGGAGGTTCCGTGTCCCGCTGCCGCTATTACTGGCCGGTGACACGGCGGGAAACCTGGTCACACGAATTTTCCGCTGATCAAGTCGCTCCTCTCTCTCTCGTTAACAGGTGGACACGATTTTCCTGACTGTACCGTGATACGCGACGAAATTTGAACTTCCCGATCGTTGCTACTCCGTAACTGTCGCTACTCCGTAATTGTTACAACAGTCAACGGTTCATCGCGGACGAGATAAGAAACTATTAACGATCGACAACAGTGGAAGCGTGCCGGGACTGCATTATGCGGTTAGCTCGAGCTGGGAAATTTGCATACACTCGTTGTCCACGCCACGGAAACAATTACCCGTCGCGTCGTCGAGGCGAAATCGCGATCGGTTGCGTAATATCGACGCGGTGAATTCTTAAGTGCGACGGATTAAATTCGAGTGGGCCGCGCGCAAGACGGCCCGATACGATTTTTGCGATTTTTCAACGATTACCGATCGAAAAATCACAAACCCAATTTGCCAACAACAAACTACTCGCCGCAGGCCACTCGAAACCGGTGAAATATTTACAGGGCACCGTTAAAAGTGAAACGCGGTCGTTCATCCGTGCAAATTAATCCAAACATTTAATAACAAACCGGAACCACGCCCACGCCACATATTTGCAATAAATATACTCGTCGGTTTGCTGATTACCTGTCGTCCTGTGTACATCATCGCGCAACAAGAACAACGGTGGTAATAATTATTAAATATTTGACGAATATAAATACTTGAAAATAAATACCTTTGTATCTTGTGCAAAATCTAGCAAAAATTTCCAACGAAAGTTGATCACCACTCCCTTTTAACGAATGTCCATATAAAAAATTAAAGAAAAAAAATTTTTTAATAAAAAATAAAGGTCACCTCAATTTGTTAAATATCAACATATTTTTTCACTATGCAATATTGTAACCGGTATCAAGACGAATCCAAGGGGGACCGACAATAATATAACATTAAAACCTTGAAATAACGCTACAATAGTTTTGGACAAGAAGAAAAGCGGGCTCCTGGTCCGCTGTGGGGCGCGGCTAGGTGGCCGGAAAATTATCTGTAACCCGTAACTTCGGGTAACGCACTTAGGCCGGCGGCCGTTCGGGGCATAAAGAAAACGAGAAAACAGAAAGGAAGAGTGCACGGGGGAGGACCCCAAAGAAACCGTGTTTCATCCTTGGGGCTGCGCGTGGGGTGAGAGGGCGTTTTCCGAACACCACGGCCAGAAAACTTGCCAGGTAGGGTAAGGTTGTGCAACAAGGAAGGGCAATTTATCTTGTTGTATTAGCAAATGGATGATAATGATGCCGTGAGAGAGGGAGAGAGGGGTGTTGGTGATGGGAGTGGGGGTGGGGGGATGGCTCGGGCAGAAAGTGTCTGAAGCTTCTCTGTAAGCAGCCGTAGTTACCAACTTAAGTGTCGGTGCATTAGTGTGCCAGCTTCTTAAGCGTATAGCCGGCGCCGCCGGTGTATATTCGTGACAGTTTTCCGAGGGTTTGGGGGGTTGCGTCGTGTATCGATATACACAGCCCCTAAAACCAAGGACAAGAAACGTAATGCGGGTTCTATTTAGGCGCGCCAGGTACCGTAGCCATTTCGCAAAGGAAAACGAACTCTAACGCCATTACGTTAGGTGGAAAATGCTAGGAGGACTTAGGCGAACGCGCCGTAGTCTTCAGAAAGAGGAGACACGCACAAGCGCGCGCGTGCACACCTCGCCCTAGTCGTTCACGGAAAATGAACATCGGATTACACGGCAGTTATCTTTCTATCGCGGAAAAATCGCAAATCACGTATCCTCGAGTTTCCCCATCTATCAGAGTGTCTCGAACATTCGTGCAGTTTCTCACGACGAGAGACCCCTCGCGGTGGCCTCTCCTGTCGTCCGCCATTGTTTCGACGTCATGGCAACACGGCTGCTCTGTTACAATACTAATTGGTGCCGGTTGACGGACAGGTTTGTAAACAACCGCGGAAGCATCCGGCGAGCGAGAGAGAGAGGAGAAAGAGAGAGAGAGAGAGAGAGAGAGAGAGAGGGGGAGAGAGAGAGAAAGATAGGAGGTCTCTGGCCCGCTTTCATGCTTCCACAAAGGCCGCCGACTTTTCTTCTCCTCTGCGCCGGGGCTAGTCTACTTTGCTCGGCTAACAATGGGGGATGAACACCCTCGGTTCCGGCAACAATGCGCCAACAAGGCCACCTAACGACTCGCGCGGACCTGGCAAATTGGCGGCGCACGGTTCGGCCAGACGAAGACGGCGATTCACGCTGAACTGTTCGACTTGCACCGATTACGGGGCGGGATGTTGAAAAAGTTGTTGCCCGGTCGCGTCGGCGTCGTTTTCACTGGAAGCTGTGGGTCCCAGACGCGGTGCACGGCTGTTGGAGAGGCAAGAAGAAGCCTGTGGCGTGGGTTCGGGGTATGCGGATCCAGTTAGCACGGGGCACTTAGTAGAAACGATGAGTTAGGGGACCCGCGGTAGCTGAATCGCGTCGTCTAACCTGGCTGAAGGTACCTAGCCGACCTAGGACACCTGTTCTGTATCAAGATTTAAAGCACGCGGAGTAGTTAAACTAGACTCCCTAACCAAGCCAAGGACGTAGAATCCGCGTCCGACGCTTGGTCCAAATGAGGAATTAATACCGTACCGGCAACCTGGCCCGGTGAATCAACGCGCTTACGGTGGTATCGAGCGTAGAATGCTTCCAGGAAATCTGCCCGAAGACACGGCCATAGTTGTGCAGCATTGAGGAGGTCTGATGAATTTCCTGTGGCATCGACGAAGACCGGCGATGCGAACGAATAATACATAAGAAAGCACGCATGACAATGGGAATGACGGAGGAGTGCATCAACTACGCGGGAAAAATGAATCATCGTTAGCGCGGTGGGGTTTGCTTAATCAGGGGAATCTAATGAATCCTGACGCATCCCCCATTAGTCATCCCGGGGATTCTATCGGTGGCAGCGAATATACATTACCGCTATAATACAATCATCATAACTCATGCTTCGCGAGCTTTCGAATACACCGAATCTCGAGGCTAGGTGGTGATCCGCGCGGGCAATTATCCACTTTGCCGTGGCTACTGGAAATCCGGCGCGTCGAGGATGCTGATGGATCCCCGTGGCCATTACGCGGATCGTTGGGTCCGTCGATCCTGGAGATTTAAGGGCTGGTTATAGCTGGGGAAGAGAGGAGAAGATCGTTGTGACTCTGCGATCTGCAGTGATCGGCGAGAAGAGGAGGAAGAAGACGAAGACGAAGACGAAAAGTAACAGAGGAACAGGGGGGCTGGCTGGCGCGCGACGTAAGGCGATTGGCCCGTCGCGAGGAAATATAATTTCCCGATGCGCGCACAGCCGGTGATCACGAGTCAGCCGGGTCGGATCCTGCCGAAGGAAATACGTCATATCCTCCGCTGAAAGGCGTAATTCCTTGTACGTAGGTACGCCGGTGTCGGCCAACTAATCTACACGGTATTACGGGGCTCACGTGTAAAAGGGGTGGGAAAGCTGACGTGGAAGGAAGAAATAAGAGGAGCATCGACGGAGCCTGAAAAGGAGTTCCTGCAGCCGGCGTGGGCGGAATCCAAACGGGAAAGAGAGAGAGAGAGAGAGAGAGAGAGAGAGAGAGTGAGGGAGGGAGGGATGAGCGACAGATAGAAAGAGAGAGTGCCAGTCGGACTTCCCAGAACCGAGCCTCCACTCCCGTAATGAGAAAATCACAAAAGGTATGCCACTTGAATGGGCTCCGCTCCCGCGGTACACTGACGCGACGGCTGTCGATCCTTTTCAAAGTCAGCTACGGAGCTCGCCTCTCTCCTACCCCTTGTACCCCAGAGCTGCTCCAATGACCTTCGAGTAATCCGTTTTTCAATCTTATCGACGGGGATTTGTTCCCCGGGAACCGAGGATATCGCGTTTCCTCCGCGGAGATCGGATTATCATGCATTGTGCCACGGTAATGACGGGATCGCTGGTTTCAACGGCCCCGGCCATCCAACGATGACTCCTGATGGCCTGTTCCGACGGATCCGATAAGATTGTCGCAAAATTGGCTTCGCCCGCGTCGGACCGTGCCTCGCCAGCCACGGTCCAGCCTCTTCGCCTACCGGAATAGGTCTTGTGTGAAGTTGGTTGCTACTCAATTGGACACGCGTAGAATCAGGGCCTTAACAATTAGGGGACCCATGGCTATGGCTTCCACTCTAGGTCTCGGCTAGGTGGCAGGAAACAGCAGTAGAACTGGCTGGTATCTATCGAATAGCGTTAGGGAAGATGTACACTAACTATAAAATAAGCTCAGCACACCGATCCCCAGGAGAGCTATCCCCAGAGGACTTATCCTCGGAGGGCCTATTCCCAGCACACGTATCTCTAGAGGACCTATCCCTAGAGAACCTACTCCCAGCGAACCTAACACAGTTATGCCTGTACTGGGATTGGAAAAGTCAGGTCCTGAAAAACTGGCCAAAGTCAGGCCCTTATTTTTCAGCACAGACCCAAGACTCGATCGTGAAGTGGCAGACCAGCTGCGACATTTTTCCGGCAACGGCCCATCCTCCATAAATCCAAGCGAGGCAAGAGAGTTCCTAATTTGTCTCAGTTTCTTGAGTTTCTTGGACTGTTCGAAAGTACTTCTCTCCATAACGACGCGACGGTGGCGAGTCGAAGTTCCAAGAAAGGAGTAACGAGCACGGCTTTGAAATATTCATGAGAGGGACCTGTCAATTTTTCCGCGATGTCGAAATTCCTCGGATGAGTTCGCAGCGCGGCACACCGACTGGGATTTTCGTAATGGCTGTGAAATTGATTTCACGGTGGCTAGGCCAAGTGTCCCTCGCGCGCGCGGTGTCGGGGGGATGGAGGGTGGATCGTTATTGTTCGCATCTCCTAATTAAATAAACATGAATCCGTCGTGGGCCACAGACGCTTCTGTTTTGGACGATATTCGAAGCAAATTGAAAAACAGAATCACGACGATTATTCCGCCCGGCGACTGTTTTCCATTAAAACTTTCCCTTAACTCGATTTTATTTTTCTTTCGCCGGAGAACTCGCTTCGCCGGGGAGAGGGTACACGCCGAACCCCTATTTTCCGGATACCACCCTCTCTCTCCCTTTCTCTCTCTTTCGCTCTGTGCCTTCGATAAATCACTTACTAGTTAAATTAATAATTCTCTCTTTTTTCTCAGCGCGAACGGGCGGACAATAAAAAACAAAAAACATCGTAATAAATTGTTACACCGTGTTGGAGCGTCGTTGTTGCGACAACAACGTTGGCGGCGCGGCGGCGACGAGAGCGCGTGACGTTTTGATTCATCTAAATCCCGCTTGTTTATCAGCGTTATCTGAACCGGCAGAAAACCTTACGGATAATCCGGCGTATATTCAGGGACACGTAGCGGCTATTAATGCGGGATAGCAGTGGTCGATGGGAAAACCAGATACAACGAAATTAAAGCAAAGCAGCTGACTGAGCTGTTTCCGGTTCTCCGGGGGTGTGTGGAGACCCGGTAATTGAAAAAAATGAAAATAAGCGAAGACGGGGGGGGGGGTGCAAAAAGTGCTACCGTCGGGCGGGCCGAATATTAAACCTTTCTCAAAATTCAAGTCAGCACTCGCCGCCGCCGTATCCCGTGGGAAAATCTGTCTACCAGACGAGCAACCCCTTCCTCGGAATCGCGTTGCGGCACACTTAAATGTCCGCGAACGGTCTCGACTGGGTTAAAAGTCTGTTTCGAAGCACCGCGAACCCCCAGACTCCGGAGTCTCCGGTCCGACAAAAATTCTTAAGGCATCGAAAAACAATTTAAAAAAAAAGGAACTTCTCTCTCGGAAAAACAACCCTTCGCCGCATGGTACCGCGGGACATGAAATTCCGCGGATGCTTTTAAGCAAACACCGAGCGAAAAACAATGTCGAGGCAACGTAAACGAAGAGACTGGAAAAACGGGAGCCCCGGAGTAAAAAGGAATCGGTCGAATAATAGAATTCTCGGTAGAACAGGACAGCCGTTCAGAAAATACACGAGGAAACGGTGTAAGCAGCACAGCCGGACGCTGCGCTGGGAGCGTCTTCGAGAAGAGAGCGCGCGCGAGAGACGGAGAGAGAAAGAGAAGGGGGGTTGAAGGGTTGGAAAAAGGTGAAGGGAAAACAGCCGACAAAACGGGAACAGGGCGGCGTGTATGGGCGACGGTTGCCCGGAAAAAAGGGTTGGATTTCATGTAAAAGGGTTGGCGCGTGCTCGGGTATTAAGCGGGACGGACGTCGTGCGCGAGAGGGGGATGCAAAAATGCGGCCGAGAAAAACGACACGCGCCTTTCCGTTCTTTTGTTACTAGCCCCCCCTCCCCCTCTGCCGCCCCGCCGCCGGTCGGGTCACGCTTCGCAGCAGCCGCCGCGCCGGGGGTGAAATCTCGCCCGCGATAATGGCACTAAAACACGGCCGGAGGTACCGGCCGGCCGGGCAACCATAATTCCTCGCATCGGTTCGGTCCGGTACGGGTGACGGACGTTCAACAGTTCATTTTATTCGCGGTCCGTGTAGCTCGAGTCGGATTATTCCGACGCGATTACCATAAACACAGTTTCGAATAATTTCGGAACAATTTCGGGACGGAGAGGTCTTCGACGATTCGATCCGGCCGGCCGATTCGCTAAATAAATTTCGCGCGTTCATTTTAATTCTTGACGAACTAGCTTTGTGTCGTGATTGCCCGCGCGTTCGTATAGCCGTGATGAAGAGGGGATGATCGTGATTCGAGGAGAGCATAAAAATTCCGGGGTTGGCCGAACGGCAGCGACTGATGACTGTTGACCGACCCAGCCGGGACGGGAGACAACGTAAGCAGGATCGCCGGGACGATAAAGGTGTCCTGCGACGCGAAATCAATTCTTTTCCCGTCGGAACGGCCTCGATTGGCATCTCCGAGGATTTTATTACTCATCCGCGAGGAAACGAGGCACTGGCGGCGCAACGACGACGGAGGAGGGTGGCGAGGGTCGTCGGTTGTAGGTTTGGGCGTTCCGGCTAAGTTGCTCGAGGAATAGCTTCGTCGTTCGGCTCGAAGCCTTTCGCGGGTTTATGGCGCAACTCTGTCGGACGACCGTTTCCGCGAGTATATCACGTCGTAAAAGGACAAGTTGCCGGTATTCCGATCAACGGAGCCCCGAGGAAAAACCGGCGGCCGATATTGGGCTGCTGCCCCCCACCCCTCCGCCGCTCTCGCCACGGAAATACGTCGAGAAAGTGCTGCGGACATAGCGCCGCGATTTTGGTTACGACGAACCGGAACGATTCCACTCCGAAAAATGAATAAAAGTTTCCTTGTATCTCTAATCGTTCTTGAGAAAATCGAGTTCCGATGAATTTGTTTCCGGCGAGTAAAATTAACCGACGATGATCAAACATAGGACGTTGATGTTCCCAGTGAAATTAGAAGATACTGGCCGGACAGGTTATGAGTAAAATGATCGAGCAGCTTCCATGGTGGCTCGTGGCTAAAACTAGAGTGGGGGTGTTGCTCCGAAAAATTGTTAGCCTTTGTTTTAAAATTGTGTAAAAGGGGGTATGACTAATGACATTACATTTAAGGATTATATTATATTGTACAAGTATAAAGAAAACATTATAATATCAAATGGAAGTAAAGGTGCGCTGGCAGTTCCACAGTGGCTATACGCGAGCCGCCACCGAACAGCTCCGTATCGCAAGTAGAACGAGTCCGCCATGCTCGGACCAGCCCGTATTCTCGGTGGAACGAAGCCGCGATGGTCGCACGCAGTAGTACTGATCCGAAATGGTCGGACAGTTCGAGTAAAAATTTTAATGGGGACACTGAATTCTCGGAAGCGGTTAGCAAAAATCGAAAAATCCTTTCTGCGGCAAGTGTTCAGCTACGGTCGGACACGCGTCGGAGAAAGCGATTTTAAAAATCGGTGGATTCTAATCGCTTTTGTTTCTGTTGTTCCGGGAGCACATGGACGAGCCTCCAAGTGGAAATAGAGGTGTCTCAAGGAACGGGAATTACTTTCGTCTTGGCCAATGGGAAATCGAGGGGCGGAGGGAGACGAGCGGAGAGAGAAATTTAAAAGGTGGGTGGAGGAAGGAGGGAGGTAAGTCGAATTCAGCGGGTTCATATCAGGCTTGATATCCTGGCACTTCTCGCGCCGAAAGTATCAATCCTGACACGCTTCCGGTTTCCGTGACTCCTTCGGGCGACTGTGATCGTTCAATCACGCGGAGCATGCGATCGACTCCGAGGTAATCTACGGGGAACTTCGACGAACGGCTCTCCGACCGTAAAAAGGAATTAGAATAATGAGGACCGCTTTAGATAAATGCTCGGCGATAAAACGCTGACGAGGCGGCCAGTGGTAGACGCCGTCATTGGTCGGACATGTTCATCGCACGAAATTTTACCAACCGCCAGACCGACGTCGAATTAAAAAGAATTTTTTAGAATTACTTCCATCGGAAATTCGAGATTGATTTTTCTATTCGATAATTATTCAAGGGATCACATTTTGCCATCGCATATTCTATGGATAATATTGCCGGAGATATTCGCGGAGCGTAAGTCGCATTATTGATTGATCTTGTCAATCCATCGCAGGCTAATAATAATGAGCCCCGTTCATTAAGCGGTAATATATCGATTCAAAGGCACACAAGAAGGGCTGAAATAGAAGTGACTTCCTCCGAATACAATTAACGATTTGATCAATAATAGCCGGACATTATCGCTTTAATTAATTTGAAATGCTTTGTTTCATATTCCCGTAATATCTTTGGCCGACTGCCGATTAATTTACATCCATCAATATTCCGTTTCACATCGTCGGTGACGGCGGCGGCAGCGGCGCTGCCCCGGGAGGAGTTCTATCGGCTTGGAATTTCATGCGGAAGGAGGAAGATCAAAGTCTCAAGTGGAAACCTCAATGCTCGAACCGTCGCGTCGCGGCCACCTGCATTAAAGGGAATCGAGTCGACGCATGATCGCCGACGCAAACTTGACGATTCGTGACGCACGTCAACGCGTTATCCGATACACAATCGAATTCCGTGTGCAAGGCCGAGTGCTCGTTACACTTGGAATAATTACGAAATCTCACATCTGTCACAAAATTCCGAAACACAGTCGGGTACAGCAGAAAATTTCATATACATAAATATTTTTCAAAATGAAACAGAATGATAGATTATTACGTTAGTATGTATATATTGTTTTCAATTTGCAAGTGTAGTAGTGGTTCGTCGGGTCCCTATTGGTCGGCCACTCCCCTCCACGACAGTTGCTCCACCCACACGACGCGGTGAGCTTGTGAAAGGGAAACAAGGCGGGGATAACGATGTGGTTATAGTAAGGGCAACGCCACACAGGTGACGCAGCATGTCCTAATGAAAAGATAGAAAAACATGTTTGCGAAATACGTCGGAAAATTTCCACAATTTTGAAATGTTATACAGTCGCCGGCTAATAGCCCCCAGCTTTTCATGCACGCTTACAAACTGTGGCCGTAGCTTTTCGGTAGATAATCCGTACGGAAACCGTGTGTGCTTCAAAATGATCCTCTATTTACACACTGAACATTCGAAACAGAATGATTAATGACGTTATCGTGAAACGCATAATCCCCCGCCCTCCCCTCGGCCCACCGCCCCACCTCTCCCGACACGCCCCCTTCGCGGATATCATTTCGATTCACCCCCGCTCAAAATAAGCTTCGATTACGCGTCGGACGCGAACGTCCGCGGAAAAACAAGTTTTCCAATGGGAGAACCCGAAACCCATGAAATTTTGTAATAATTTCCGGGCAAATATGTAAATAACCGGAATCACAATTCTGAAGAGGCGCGCGTCGACGGAATTTCGGGAATTGTTTAAACAATCGTGTATCCAGCGCGATCGTTCGTTTTTTTCCACCCTCCCACCGAGGACGAGTTTGTGACTAGCATAATCACGATGGGATGAAAGACACAGAGCCTCGGCATTAGCCGGTTCTAATCGAAACTGGGTAAAAGCTCGTTATCGGAATTGTCTCAAGCTAAGCAGAAGAGGGCTAATAGCGGAGCATAATGGGCATGACTCGTGGTCGTGTGAAACACGGCTGGTTGCAAGGAACCATGGGCGCGCGGATAGAGAGAGAGAGAGAGAGAGAGTGCGAGAGGGAGTGGGTGGCACAAGTCAGACGTTCTCTCACCCTGTCTGTTTTAATGACTACGTTTCAGCGACGTCGATACGCGATCCGTCTGAATGCAACTGCCTGGCGTTTCGCCCTTCGAACAGCAATGGAAAATCACGCGGAGCAAGTCAAATTGTCACCCAAGCACCGAAAAAACCACAAAAAAAATAAGTCGCAAGAATAAAAACCTGTCGAATTTTCACAAGAGAATTCTATAAAACTCAACGCGAAGTACAGTCAGATCGTCGAGGGGCCACTAAGCCACGCCTCTTAGAGCAAGAGCAACTAAGCCACGCCTACTAGGACACGTTACACAGCCGAAATACGCTACCAGGTAGATAATGATGATTCTAAACTATCCTGGACGGCTCTACGAAAGTACAGAGAACTCCGGTAGTGTGCTACCATCCCTCGAAGACCTACCAAATGTTTGTCCGACCCGTGAACGATTTTCGAAAGCAGCAGTCTCCGCCGGCAATGGACACCTTTGAAATGAATGGGACGACACAGCGATTGTAGGCTGGCTCCGGGGAGAGAGGTTCTTCGGCGAACAACAGAACCGGGGCGAAAGAGTGCCGTGTACCGAATAAAACGGACGACCGAGTTTCCTTGAGTTTAATTAAACCGTTGTTCGTACTCGACCATCAACATTCCGCGATACGCACGCCGCCCGCGATTCGCAGGCCATCGTTTATATCAGGGGCACACACAACGATATAGAGAGGGAAACAGAGAAAGAGAGAAGTCGATTTCCTGCCGCTCTTCACCCTACTATCTTCCTTTTTCTCCTCCTCCTTCCTCTTTTCCCTCCCTCTCTCTCTCACTCTCTCTGTCTCTCTCCTCTCTCTCTATGTTTCCCCAGCCCCGTGGAGCGGCTCGTTCGGCCGGCTGTTCATTCTTCCCCTTTATCTCTCGGTTCTGCCGGTATTGACTCCTAAAGGCAGCGTGTCTCTATTTCACTCGGGTTGTCGACGCGACTCCCTCCCTCCCTCGTTAACGATACGGCCCAGATACGACGCCCCATTGTCTAAGCCTCCAGCCGCCCTGTGCCGCGCCGCGCCGTGCTGCACAACAGCTAAGTGCCAATGCGTGTGTTGATTGATGGAGACACGTGTGACCATGTGCACCCGCGGACGTTGAATAATGCGATTTGCGGCCGGGCCGCGTGATAATTGGCGACGGTCGGCGCTGCCCCTCCGACGCCACGGTCGGGTCTCTTTCCTCGGACTGCCTTTTCGAACTCAGAGTTCGTTCCATCGCGCTCCCCTCGTCCGAGACTCCATTGAAATCGCATTGGCGACTGTGGCTCGGGGTCTACCATGCTCTGCCTCCAGAAATTCCACAAACTGATTTTGAATCTCTCGAAAATTCCTCAAATTGATGTTGAATCTCTGAAAAATTCCTGCAATAAATTTGTACAACGGCTGGGTCGGAGAAGACCCTCGACCGGTTTCACAGATTCGACGGTAGACGACACGGTATGGGAAACCTAATGGAACGGAGACCGAACCGTAGGAGAGATCGACAGAAAAGCATTTGGCCTTCGACCACCTTGAAGAAACAGTTGTCCGCGTCGTAAACTCGTCGGGGTTTTGCGAATGAGAGCGCGTCGGGATCTCGATACTGGCAGAACGTCGCTCGACGGCGGGAACCGAACAAGCCCGGATCAAGGATTGACAGTAAACCTATTAGAATCGGCGGCGAGCTCGCTAGGATAGGATCAACCCTTATCCGTTACACGTCGCCGTCAACTTTGGGGCTTTCGCACGCATGAACTGCTGCTAAAAAGAATTCCTATTCCGTGTCTCAGTATAGCAATCGGTGTACATTAGAGATCGGGTCGAGTCGGGTATTTTCCCCGGATTCGGGACCCAAAAATTCGTTATACGCGGTTACACGGAAATTTGGAAATCGGGCCTGGTCGGGAGCCCGAAAATATCTATTGTTTGGGTACTGGAATGTCATAGATTTTCACGAGCACTACCCTGACTAATTTCGACTTCGGGGACTCAAGTGTCACAAATTTTCGGGTATATTTTTGACAAACGGTCCCGCGGACGTTGATCCCCTAGCAAATCGATAGGATCAACGAGGAGGAGGCTAATCGCGAGGAGATTCTCCCGTGGCCCCAGATTGCGGCACCTTCCGCGGTTATCCCAGGGATCTCCGGGCTTGTTTTCCCGTTTGCTCGAAGTATAGCGGAGGCGGTTTCGCGATTCTGGACGATCGCTGTTCTTTATCTCCATCCCCGGGTGTGGGGCTCTAGCGCCTTATTTCGTCGGTGCGTTATAGCGGGCAAAGCCAACTCCAATTACATCCGGAATACAGGAGGTCTCTCCCCCGGCCCCATGCACACACGCTCGGCTGGCCAATTGAAAAATAATAGCAACCCCTCTCGGATCCTCAGCCGTCCCTTGGCTCCGCTCCATCTCTGTCGGAGATGAACGCACCTTCCGAGAGCCCGCTCTATCCTTTTGGGAATACCACCGCGGAAATATACCGATCCGCGAACGCAAACGATCGGTACAGGTTTTTCCACAGCGGCAAACGAAAGACAGAAATTAGGAGGGAAACAGGATTAATCCGAGTTGCTCGCCCGAAGCCCTGGAAGAAGAGAGTCGGGTGGGCGGTTTGGCGAGCCACGCCTGAGGCTGCTGCCGGGGAGTGGAGGCAGGGTCACTGCATGAAAGTGCCCGGAGCGGCTGTCAAACCAATTAAGCCGGTCGCGCATTGTGGAGGCTGCTTTTAGGGGCTTTGTTGCAAACCGACGGTTATGGCCCGGCCCGGCACGGCGCGGCCCGACCCGGCCTAGCAGTGTCGTCGTTGTGTCTGTAATGGATCAGTTTTATGGGCGAGCGTGGATGATGTCGATGCGCCCGGAGGACCCACAAAAGCGACCGCAAAGTTCCCGATATGCATTAGGACGTTGCGCGTTCGATTGCCGCGTAGAACACATCAGTTCGTAGAACGCAAAATACGATGGCCGAAGCACCATCGGACACGATACTGACGAACAATCTTTAACCGTTCGGGATAAGCGTCGCCGGACGGACCGGTCTCTCTCATAAATCATGGAATTCCCGGCGGTGTTTTCCTAATAATTTTCCGTCTCTCGGTTACGGACGTGCAACGATTCCACAGCGGAACAAAGTGGCTGTAATCCGCAAAGGGACTGCGCGAGCAGCAGCAGCAGCAGCGTCACTCTCTCTCGCCGGGGTCCATTACTGACCTTTAAACGCGACAAGGATCGTTCCCGGGTCCGTTCGGATTACCTTATGTCGTTCCGGTTAATTCGAGGCGAGGATGTCGGGGCCAGTCGGCGGGGTTGTTTCATTCACTCCGGTGCGACGCGGCGGCGGCGGTGGTGATCCGGCCGGGCTGGGCTCTCTTCCTTCTTATGCAAACCGCGAAAGGCATGCGGAAGGCGGGAGGGGTTAAGAGCGTTCCGCTGGATATTAAACGTTAATTATACAACGAAATTTACTTAGAAATATGACGAGAGAGAACGGAGAGCCGGGTGAGAAGGGTCGACAGGAGAAACGAACGAACGCGAGCGAGCGAGATATAGCTCCGTCGCCGGAAAGGGACGACGCGCGGCGCTGCCCCGGGGAAAGAGGGGAAAGAACGAATGCTGGGAACTACCCCGGAAACTAGCTCGACAGTTTAAGGAGAACCAACCAGGCGCGGCTCTCTGCAACCCTGGTAAACTTTGCCTCTTGATTGGACATTTATGGCAGCGAGTCGTGAACGCCGATTACAGACGTTAATTAGCATTTATCGTTGCTGGTTTGTTGTCTGTGCCACTACCCCTCCCCTCCCCCGCCGCCGCGGAATTTGGTTGCTTTCCGAGACCCGGCCAATTATCGAAAAATAGCGCGAGACCTAGTTTCGCGTCGCACAATAAATATGAGAATGTTTCTCCCAGTAAATTGCGAAGTAAGTTTCGATCATCGCGATAGTAGAAGGAATGCACAAGGGTTTAAAAGAAGAAATTTTTCGCAGATTTTTAAACTCGATTTTCTCGTGAAAAAAAAAATGAAGAAAATGTTTTTCCTTCTCTCGAGGTATTTTTGCATGTAGAATCGCACTGCTCTCGCCCGCTTGTTCGTGTTATTCGGCCAGTAAAGTTCCGAGGAGTTCGGGGATCGTGTTTCGAGTAGCGTATCCAGATTGCAATAAGAAAATGCACACAGGGGGTGTTTTCACGGATGCCATCCACGCGTCCGCATCGTGAAATGGGAAATATATTTCCGGGACGACGTGACGACATCTGCCGCGCGTTTCGCTGTCCGTTCGCCGCCCCCTCTCTCTCTCTCTCCCTCGACACGGATCACCCAGCCCCTGCCTCATTTTTTTCACTTTCCATTTATCCCGGCTTCTCTGCGTTCCCCTTGCCCCCGCGGGGATTCGCCGAAATCCCGAGATTCGGTGATGTATGTCGCTTCGCCGCGCGGCGCGATGCGCCACCCCCTCGCTATATCCTCTGTTTGTTTTCGTTTATTGGATCCTCCGAACGTTTTCATTTTCCCCTCGAAAAACCGCGCCGCGACAACAGTTTCCTACCGGTCTGACCGTCCGGCTTTTCTTATTTTACCGCGCTTCGATTAAGTGTTCGACTCTAATCTCAGCTCTAAACGAACACTTGCGTCGGATCTAGTGTAGGCGATCTAGCCTCTAGATTATAATCGACTGTGAGATGTCGAGCGTCGGTTAAACGTCCCCTCCAAATCCCGAATCGAGCACGAATCGCAGCTCGACATCCCGAAATTCGACCGAATATTTTTACCGCGTGTTCCAATGGTCGCTACGGCGAAAAACGAGGATATCCTCTGCCGTCGACGGATAAAGCTAACAGCATTTCGGATGTCTGAAAAACTGTGCCGGTCTCGGCGCGCAGGGAAGACAGCCAAGCGAAAATAGGAAATTCGCGGGTGTCGATCGCGCGGCGGCTTCTTTCGTGATCGATGCACCATGGGGCTGTCCGCATCGAAATCGGTGAATAGCTGCTGAAAGCGGCGTGCACGGGTCCGCCATAATACACTTTCCATCGTCATAGCAAAAGCCGGGGGGTGGGGAGCGGGCCGGGCGCAGTGAATATACTACGACGGTGTACAGATTATGTGCATCCACCATGCACGCACGTAAAATCCCTTCGTCTCATCCCCTGATCGCGCCCTGTCTCTTTGTGTGCCAACCCCTCCCCACCCTCAAGCTCACCCTCTATCCATCTCCCTCTCTCTCTTTCTCCGACAACCCTGGGGTTCTGGTTCGAGGGGATGGTGCGGGTTGCACTACAGCGATCGTCTCTTTCCAGCTCTGCAGCGGCGCTCCTCTCTTTTCCCGTCTGTCATCTATCTCTGTGGGTCGCCCCGGTGGAATCGCGTGTGAACGCCGCCGCTGCGTGTGTGATGTGGTATTTCCAAGAGAACGTTAATTAATAATTTAATCGAAGAGCCTGTTTCGGTCCTGCAGCGTCGGATTCGCCGCTGCAGCCTCTCTAATTAAAACCGACCCCTGTGTGCGCGCTCCTCGAGGCACGCGACAGGCCAACACTCGGGCGCGTGCACTCACGCACCGTACACGCACAGACACACGAATTCACCTCGAAATCATACGCAAACTTGTCCAAACGTGCACAAATTTACATAATCTTACGCGACACGCAAGGAAATAAGAGAACCGTAGCCCAGTGTCCGCCACCCACGATCCATCGATCCCTACGCCGAAAGTCAGATCTCTGCCGAAGGTTAAACCGTGTTAATTCGCACCGTAGCACACCTGACCACCGCTCCGGATTAAGCGGCTTGTAATTTGCGGCGTACCCTCGTCACGCCCGGGTTTTCCCAGCAGCCCCCTCTCTCTCGGACTTCTCGCGACAGTTCTTCGGGGGAAAGCTCGCGAAAACGCCTTTTCTCCCATCCCCCCCGCCAGTACACACGTTTTGCTTCGCTTGTTAACCCCTTGCCTCGCGATTTCCGCCGCAAATTGCACGCTCATTAGAGCCGCTTCGTCGCTGATCAGGGGAAAGAAGGGATGGACCCGGTCGGGATTCATTTCCGGGGAAATATTCAGGGTTGTTTCGGTCACTTTTCCAAAATTGGATCTCAACCGTTGCGCCGATATCGTCGCAAGAAAGATTGATTTTTACGTACTTGCCTGCAGCCACCAGAGAATTCGCCAATCGAAGTAACTAATAGGCTTACCTGCAACAAAAGAAAAATATATTAGAAGAGGCTGTAAGCGTTTATAATTTGTTGTAAATTGTTATTACGTTGTCAAGAGGAGACACAGAGGAGCGTTCTTATCGCTGCGATGTTGTTCATTCAGACCAGAGAGCATAACACAGAGTAACTGATAGCGACAACGGTCTCAATGGACGCGGTGTGTTTCCACGGAAAGTTTCAGGGTGGTTAATAACTAAGCCCTGAAACAATGGAAATGCTCGGTCATGGCATTTCTGTTGCGTGCCAATTTGTATCGCCTTGCGCTCTCGCGGTCTTCAAGCTGGGAAAACTTGGCCAATGGAATTCGTGGTTGCGGGAATAGCTGAACGTTTCGTTACGCGTATCTTGTGAAGAAATTCGCAAAACTCCATTCACGCGGACCAAATTGAAAAATATTCAACGAAATACAAACTGTCCAAATGAGATTGTATTTTTTCGTTCGACAATTTCTAAATACTTCCGGTGGTAATTAAATTCGAATTTACAATATCAAAGAAAATTTATCCGCTTTTCTATAAAATAATTTTCACTGTTGAAACAATACCAATGGAAATGTCTAGCGTTTCGTGAAATTTGTGCAGCAGTTATTGTGCTTGGTCCGACCATCGGAGGGCTCCAAGAATCATTTCTCGATGGTCCCGAGCGGAAAAGTTTCCATCTCCCGGGCGAAACGCTCGGATTCGCTGGCATCCTCTTTGCCAATTAGTCTAGTAAATAACTGGGTAATCGTATTCGAAGACGTAGTCGCTAATGAATGGGAATTACTCGACGGAACGCTAAAAAGGGACCGGGCGGGTCGTTATTGCGGGCCGGTCGCGTGGCGCGCGGAGGATCACGGGCAAAGTAAGATTACCTATGACTTTTGCCCGGGAAAAGTTTAAGGCGAGCGACGGAATTTTCTCTCGATGCCGTCACGCGTCTCCACCAGAATTCCATCCCTCTTTCACTCTGCCCTTCGGCTGACTGGTGCCTCGAGAGACAGAAAAGACGAGAACTCGGAGGGACGATATTTAA
Organism: Lasioglossum leucozonium; assembly: GCA_028454225.1. Taxonomy (NCBI): domain Eukaryota; kingdom Metazoa; phylum Arthropoda; class Insecta; order Hymenoptera; family Halictidae; genus Lasioglossum; species Lasioglossum leucozonium. Next base: position 9,150,499 of record CM052218.1, on the reverse strand, counting down.
TACCGGCTTTTTACATGACGCATGGTCTAATTTCATGAAAATCTAGAGGAATCACGGAGTGGCCTCGAGGAGTCCGAGAAAACGGGATGAAACGACGACGGCGGCTGCGTTTACAGATTCAACGGAGAGCCCGGGGAAAACAAAATGGTTCCTGTGTCCTTCTAGCTCGTTACGCCCGGCGCACAGTGGGGCAGGAACCCCGAAAACTTGACAGAAAGTAAAAAGAATGTACGGTTATTGATCATTACATCATAGTCGATAACGTACGCTTTAATAAATTCTGCAACAAATAATGATAATGGAAGTAAAGTTTGAAGTTGTGAGGCAAAAATCTGATTGGCAAATGAATCTAATCAATTACTAAACATTTAAGTATTGTATGAAGTGAATTACGTATCCATAAAATGAAAAAAAGAAACTCATATCTAGAACGGAATAATTCTAAGTCGGAGGGAATGTTTAATTTTCCTGTTAGAATATAGGTTCGAGTCCACAGTGTTACAGAAAAAAAACACTCAAAAGAGTTAACAGTCATACCGGTGGAAGAATCAATGGACATTTCGTCGAACCGATTAGGCGAAAAATTGTGTTGCCAGGAGAGGGGCGGTTAGAGGATCGCCGCGCGGGAATAGGCTTGCTCCGCGACAGGGTTGTGGTGGTAAAATTTTGATGAGACGAAGAGATGATGAGGGTGGTCGAATACCCGACGCACGTATGCCCGGAAAACCCTTAGCGCATCACGCACGGAATTGAAGACAGAGAATCCGTGTCGGAGGGGCTCCGCCAGATCCCTCGGGGAGGTAGCATTTCTCGGTGCCATTTGGCTGAGAATCACTTCTGGGGGCTAGGGCGAAGGACCTGGAGGCAGTCTAATCGCGTTACCGCGGCCAATCCTGACCCTCTCTTGGATCGCCTAAGAGAAATCAGACTGTCTCTTTCTCTCTCTCTCTCTTCCTCCTCTGAAAAAATGCAATCGCGTCCTGCGATTAATGTTTAAAAAGGCGCGGCCGCTCCATTCTCGAAATTACTCCTACCAGGCCGCGTGACCCCGTGAAAACGAGCGGAATTTTTCCTTCGCGACGCGAGGGCCGAGGGCGGAGAGGGGCGAGCAGCTTCAACGAGATTAGTCCGCTTTCATGGCACCTTAACTGCCGGCGCGCATACCCGCCGTATTAATCCTTTCAATACCCCCGAACGGCCAGACCGTGTTTAGCGCGAACGCTAGAAATATCCTCCGGGCACCTAATGAAAATCTTCGTTATTGCACCCGGTAACACCTGTTCCACTTAGCAGCGGCAAAAGTCAGATTCTGTTCGTTCGCGGGAATCCGTTGTCGACGAAGAAACGAACAATTTCGTGGAAATTCTTATAAAATTTCGTTATCGCGATCGAGACGCCTAAACGAACGTGTACAATTTTGTGGGAATTATTTTAGGTTAACAGAATCAGTAGGAGTTTCGTTTGGGGGTCGGTATTATATGCTGTAAATGGATCAGCGAAGGGGATGGAGGATGACGGTTGGCAGTGATCACGCGAAAAGTAGGAGAAACGGATAATTTCCCGGGAAGTACTGGAAACAATGGAGCTAACGAAGGATCCCAATAATACTAATGGGAACACAGTCTACTAATCAAGCGCCATCTGGAACGGCGAACGTAATCGATCACGGCCATCTACATCTCCTACTACTAACAGCCCACGTACTACCCCTCCTCGCCGCTCTTAATGCACTTTTGCGCGATCCGGTTGCCACTGTTCCGAAAAATTAGGTGCAATTACTTCATAAGATAGAACAATCCGTTTAATGAGTCTTCGACCCTGCGCACTGCGACCTGGCCACGTTAGGTTCGGCCACAGCTAACCATGCCAGACCCGCGCCCGGCATGTCAGACCCAATCGGGCCCAGCGATGTTAGGTCTGAGTCCAGCTAGGACGGTGCATTCGGTCATGCACTGGGGATGTTAGGTTTGATCATGACCTAGCGATGTTACTTTTAATCGTAGCGCGACCATGCTAAGTTTGGTCATGGCCTAACAATTCAGACGTAACTTGAAGTTGCTAGGTCTGGTCCACATTGCCAGGTCTTATCTAACTTGCTAGGACTGATCCAACCCTCTAGGTCTGGTCATAACCTAGCAATGCCAGTTTCGATCACGGGCGGTCATGCTAGGTGTGATCGAAATCTAGTCGCGTTAGGTCTGGGTTAAGCTCGGTATACAACGTGACGTAGACCATATTGCTTGTCCCCGAGTTAGGACACTTTGCTCGTTAGACGGGGCAGTAATTCCCCTGTAATCGAAGCGGCACCTCCGCCGCCAGGTTCTAAGAAACTAGCCGTAGGTGTATCACGATGAGCAAAGTAATAATGTAAGTTACGGTTATGCTATAGTTCAGCTTCGGTTGTGGCTTGAATGGTTATACTGTTTCCATAACATTAATCGTCATAGTAGTGTTATACATACAGTGTAACGCAACCCCTGAACAGGTTGTGTTCTTTAACGGCGCAGCCACGCGACTGGGTCAAACTCTAAGCTATTATAATTTACTGCCGCGCGCGTTAGGTGGAAACCCCCTGGCTAACTTAGCCGAACCGAGCGAAACCCGGCGGCGACTGGAATCGATTTCTTTCCAATGGAATTTGTTGGCTGCTCTCTCCTTCTTATTTCCTTATTCCATCTTCGATGACGGATACTCTTATTCTCTTTTCAACGACGACGACGACGAGGAAGGCCGAGCGAACGAGAGAGATCCTAGAAATTCACGCTCGCGGAAATGTCTCCTCGACCGGGAATATCCGCTTATCCCTACAAAAGTGGCGGAACGAAGGATGGGGGTTTGAAAATTTACGCGCGACGGATTCTGCTGCTCGTTTGCGCGCACACCCCCCGGTCCTACGGAAGTCGAAGGTCCCTGGAGCGTGGGAATCGAGATATCTCGATTAGATACCTGATCCCCGAGGCTCAGACCGAGCGGAAGCGTATTTTTCTCGACCGGCTCGCTCTCTCTCCGCGATAATCTTGTCCCTCTGCAACTCAAAAGTATCATCTCCAACCCCTATTATTTTTAAAATTATCCTCCTCGACTGCAAACGTCCGAACCGTCAAACTTCAGGGTTGATGGAAGGTTTATTTGTCCCGACTAGCAGAGCAGATAGCAAACCCCGAATGTAAAATAATTCACGACACACAAAAATGGATATTGTTCGCGTCGCAAACGACGAGCGAACTTGTCCCGCGGCAACTAAAAAAAAAAAAGGAAAAAAAATAGTTTCCCGGGAACGAGTCGGCTGGAACAACCGTCTCAATTACAAGTCCCTTGCTCCGCGAGGATGGTCGACCGTTTCGCGTGACAGGGCCGCAATTAATAAACATTCACGATTGGCGAACCATAACAAAATTAGTGAAATTGAAGTGTCAATGATGTCCGCCGGCCGGCTCCGAATCGCACGCCTGCTACTCGTTTAATTGGCGTCCGGCCGCCGTTTCAATTTCCATCGACACGCGGACTCGGTCCGACGCCAATTCGTTCTAGCTGCTACGACTAGACAGGGGCTTCGACCGTTCCAGACATTTTAGGAGAAAATCATTATCACCATTCAGGTAGGTTGGTAAGCTTTACTGTGGAGGATCGGATCGTAAAATTCTTAGGATCTTCTAGGTCCTAGAAGGCCTGGGAAAGAAGTCATTGTTAGACTGGATGATCGATACCCTAAACTGAACCTAGACGGTTAGGGACTATATGAGCGAAGCCTCTAATCCCTGGAGCCTAAAAGGATAAGAAAGAAAGTACGTGATACAGTTATATCTGTTGAGGCTTTCGGGTGTAAGCCATGTCCTAAAGGAAGAAATTTCGCAACGTTTCGCAAGCATTGTAACTAGCTTCATCGGAAAACACACTGATATTCTTCTGACCCCCTGATGAAGCTAGCTGCAATGCTTGCGAAACGTTGGGAAATTTCTTCCTTTAGGACACGGCTTACACTCGAAAGCCTCAACAGACATAACTGTATGATGCCGGACCGTGAAAGTCTCAAATTAAAGCACCTGATAGTTGAGACGATCGAGTCATACCCTAAACCAGTGCTCCGCAACCTTTTATCTTCCACGGAACACCAACGTTGTTTCGACAATTCCGCGGCACGCTGTAACTGCATGTTGTTGTTTTTTGTATAATTTCGACTCAGAGAAATTACATATTGGCAAAAAGTTAGACGAATATTGGACTTGGAAAAATTTCGAACTAATGGGCTGGTTAAAAAATTTAATTTTTGCCGAGAAAATTGCGGCACACCCAAGATCACCCAGGAGAACTGTCCTAAACTATTCGAGGACTTCTGGGCAAGGTTTTAGGCGTCCACGTATATGGCGGTGCCGGGCAGGTTCTGAAAGACTCCGGAGCCAGAGGGTCGTGTGGAAAGTGAAAGAATAAGGTGAAGACAGTTCGCAACACACGCTCGGCTCCCCGTGTTCCGGCCGGATGCGTCTGCGGGCGTGCGGCGTAGGTGGAAAAGGCGACCCGGCGGAATTCCGAATGATGCATAGTCAATCCCGAAGTGGTTTGAAAGCGGATGCTGAAAAGGCGGATGATGCACGTGGCTTCTGGCTCCCCCCCGGGGAGTGGAGCAGCCGTTGGTTATACCGCGAAGTTACTTCGCGCGGGAGAGAGCTACTACCGTTGACGGTCACGAGAGCCCTGTGGAGCGCGAAGGGGTAGATGTGGGTAGGACGAGTAGAAGGAGGAGGAGAGGGAGAAGATGGAGGCGGAGGGGGTAGAAAGTCAAATTTGCTCATGATAATGCCGCGAATTTCTCGCGGAAAAGTGGAAACTGTTTGCGCCTCGAGATCGTCACCGTCGTTCCATTTTACGTGTGCAAGTTGCCTTCCTTTCGCGGAAACTTACGGCTGCGAGAGAGGTCGCGAGGGACGAGGTGGTGAAAAGGAGAAAGAGGAGGAGGAGGCGGCGGCGACGTACGAGGAGGAGGAGGAGGGTGGAAGGAAAATTCGAAGAACGCTATGGCGTAGAGCCGGGGAAATTCATTATAATTTCGCTGCGCTCGGAAACTCGAACGACGCGACGACGACCAGGCGGCGACGGCGGCGATGACGACAATGGTCGGTTGATTTTCAGTGGATCCGTAAACAGAAAAATAGAATTTCGAGATTTTAATTGCGAACGGGATGACAGAGAGAGAGAGAGAGAGAGGAAAGGAGAAAGAGAGAGAGAGAGATGATTCTCCATCGCTCTGGTGGAAAATTGAAGCACCTCAGAGAAGAAAATATATGGAGGCGACTCTCTCCGAAGGGAAACCCGCAATGGGGAAAGCGCGGAGTGATGTTGGATCATGATTGAAGAAAAAAAAAAGTAGAGAGTGAGAGAGAGGGAGAGAGAGATGTGAAAAGGAGTCCGGGGGAAAATATAACGGAGCGGAAAGTTCGTAAGAAAAATGTAGCTCGGAGAGCGGAAAGTATTGTTAAAAATGTGCCCCGAGGTGAGGAGATGGAGAAAAGTCGCAACGCGGATTATAACGGGAAACTGTTCCTGGAGGAAAGGAAGGAATGTAATTAGGGGCAAAAGAGGGAAAAATTACAAACGATAAGGGAGCGAAAGGGGGAGACGCGTTCGTTTGTTCGGGGGAATTACCGAGCTTCTTACGCGAGCCACGTTTCCAACCAGGCGCGGCGGTGGATTGGTGGCCTAGGAGAGAAAACCCGGTGGCTCTCTGTTAGTGATCTACAATCCCGAAATTTTCGCGCCAATTCCCCGAAGAGGGGCGGCCGTAGGGCGGATAGCGGAGCTAGCAAACCGTGAAGCAACACGATCAGGCACGACAGGGAACTTTTCCGGGGCTCGCGCAGAGGCCCGACTGCTAGCTAGCCCGAGACTTGGAATATTCGAAGCCTGAGGGAACGAGCGTGAGTTAAGGGTACCGGGGGCACCATAAATCCATTTAAATTGCAACGACGACCTTCGATCCACGGATTCGCTGTATCCACTGGCCGAGATTGTTCGCCGATCCTCCACTCGGAGCCGTTCCCTTCGTTTCGAGCCGACGGATCTCCACGGATCCTCCTTATTCGTGATAGGATCGTCCTGTCACGTTTCAATCGAATGTCTGATTTGTTAACGGGATTGGGTTTCTCGATGGCTTCGGCGCTGCTTCCTTCAAAGGACGGCACTGGCGGGGACACGATCTACAGGTCCGATCGAGTTATAAAATTCGGATGGGTTACCCGTAGGAACCAGAACTGCAATTTCCTTCGCGGGAGGTAGAGGCAGGCCCAAGTCTAAGACAGACCTTGGTTGTAACTGGATCAAGATGGGTTAGATCGAGGGTACATTAGGCTGTGATAGATCTAGACCAGGGGTCGGCAACCTGCGGCTCGCGAGCCACATGCGGCTCTTTGGATGTGAAGCTGCGGCTCTTTAGTTCCATACGCAAATATTATTTATTTTATAAAAAAAAAAAACATTTAAAAATCGTTCTGAATCGCTGAATTGTGGCTCTTTAAAAACTTTGAAATTTTGTAAATTGTAATTTTTTACTCTTCCGACTCAAAAGGTTGCCAACGCCTGGTCTAGACTACTGTGGCGAGATGACAAGGTTTCCGGGCAAGACTTGTGTACCAACTCTACCTTCCCCCTGCCACGACACGCTATTTCCCACGCATCTACCTGGTCACGTGACGCGTTTCGTCTCTGTCGGGCATGTATGTTCGATATTGGCATGTGACACTGCTACCGGGCACCTTCCTAGTCATCTCACGACAATATGCTATGATTAGACTGCGGATTTTATGAATTTATAGCAAAAATCAGTAGGTGAAACTTAAAACGAAGACGTTATTTTCAATCAATCGAAATTCTTTACACAAGAAATAACTCCTCGTTTAGCTTAATTTCCATGCAAATGACGTATAAACATTTTATTTCGCATAAAGATCCGCTGTCCAGTTATAACCAAATCCAAGGACAGGGCTAAGCTAGGTTCCGGACGATGGAGGTAGGGAGGTATCATGCAAAAGGAGGCAGAGTCCCTTCGGGTGTCGCCTGGTCTCATGCAAATTCGATACCGTCTCGCAGTGAGCACCGTCGACGAAATAAATGTCGCGGGCGGTTACGCGTTTCCGTTCGGCTATGCACGACCGGTTTATTGCCGCGTTACGACATTTATTTTATCGCGCTGCCGCCATGTGCTTGAAACCGTCGAGCGTGGCAGCAGCAGCAGCAGCAACAGCAGCAGCGATGCGAACTTGAAACACGCTTCGAGCTGTGGGACATTTTACGGCGGAGGCGCGCTCGCGCGTTATTACAAGTCCCCGGGACCGTCACACATCGCCTTTTAATCCCAAGGATGAATATGGCGGGGTTCCGGTTGATTTTTGCCCCACGGGAGTTTTCAAATCGATTCGGGCGGCAGAGCCGGCCGTAGCCGAACCAGAACCCGAACCCGAAAGGGAACACGAAAATCCAGTTAGGGTAAAACACGCTCGTCACCGTGTCGCCGATGTAAATCATTAAAGCAGCAGGTCTCCCAGCCGTCAACGGTGGCCGTCGGCGACAATGCCGGCGACATTCATGTCCGGCATGTCGACCCTGCCCAGCGGATCCTGAGCAACGTAGCAGAGCAACGCAGCCACTCTAGCCGAAACGAGTTTACGGCACAATGTATTATAGGCGTTGCGGCTTTGGCCAGCCACGATAATGGGCTACGGGCTACGGGACACCGCGGCGCGCGGCCCCATGGTGCCGATGACGTCCGACGAAGCCTGACGTCTCGTTTCCCTCGGATCATCTCACACGCGCGCGCTCGCCTTCCTGCCTCGCAGCCGCACACCTCTTTTCAACCGGGATGATTGGACGACACCACGGGAAATCTTTGGCCGACGTTGTTGTTGCTGGTAATTGAAATTCACCTTCGAACCGAAACGAGCCTCTTTTACGCTAACACCGCCTCTTAACGTGTCGGACACGTATAAATTATGTAAACGGTGTCTCTTTTACATTACTTAAGGACACGTATAAATTATGTAAACGGTGTCTCAGAATGACCTGAGATTTTAATTTATTAATTACAACGTATGAGTTATTTGAAAAGTACGAATGTTTTTATTTTAATACAAAGTACAAACATGGCGGTTGTTCGTGGAACGCGATAACGAAAATTCAATTTTCTAGCAGCTGAATATTACGGCTATCGGCTGACGCGAAATTCAGTAGTATAAGCCAACAAGTCAGACAGTCGAAGATTTTTCGAGGTTTCGCTGTTTGTCTGACCATAACTGAAGATCGGGCGGAAATTTTTGCGAAAATCAGTAACGCAACTCAACGCCGCGTCGGACGCTCCGGGAAAGTCGATGGTTCGGTAAAATTCACGCAACACATCCGTACAACTGGCTGTTAAGTTTAAGGATCGCCGTGGTGTCGGTGTTCCGGCACCGAATTCTCCTTATCCGCAGATTAAATATTGTGATACCTCCCAGAAGCCGTAATTTCCATTATGTCGGGTTCAGAGCGGCAGGTAAACGGCGAGCTGCGTCGCCGGGACAGAAAGGAATTACGCACTGCCGGAGCACGAATGTCGGGGGACGTTTAATTGAAACGAGAGAGAGAGAGGAGCTAATAAAAAGCTGACGAACAAAGAAAGAAAGAATGGAACGAGAGAAGCGAAGAGAAGAGAAGAGAAGGAAATCGAAAGAAGGACGACAAGTCTTTTTTCGTCTGATGGCCACTGGCTGCTGCAACCTGTTGAATCCGAACCAACCAAGAGATGGGAAATCACGGCCGCGGGTTGGCCCGATAACTTCGAAAATTCCGACCCTGTCCCGCGAATCGCCGGCAATTTTTGTCGCGCCCGAAATTCTGCATATTGTTGTTCCACGCCGGTCGCATTCCTTCCGCAAAATCGTACGGCGCCCGGGGGAAAAATCGATTTTGGTAAGAAATTCACAAAAAATAAATTCTACTGGGACAAAAAAGCTACCTTTCAAAATTTTTTCAGAACTTGATTTTCCATCGTCTTGAGAAAAAAAAAATAAAAAAAAAATATATCATTGGGACGTAAAAGCGATCTTTTTCAAATTTTTTACCCAAAAAAATCAATGGAGTCGTACACATTTGTTAGACTCTCAGCCGGTTGCTAAAATTGATTTCAGTTCCAATTATTCAGAAATACAATTCGTAAAATTCCTGAACTGTGCGGTGAATTTTGTGGCGATAATTTCGAAAAATTGTTCTTTTTTTCGAGGCAGATGAAAATCACGTTTAAACGGAGACAAGAACGGCAGAGGCCCGAAGCGGAGCAGTGGTTCGAAAGCGAGGACAAGGGCAGCCAGTTCGTTTCTTGCGGCTTTGAGAGACCAGTTCCCCTCGCGATTTTATTTCTGCAGGCTGACAGAGAGCTCGTCATCGATCAACGGACGTCGCTGCGATCGCGCAAGAAATTCACCTGACGTATCAGGGTGAGGGGGGCGGTTGGAGTAAAAGTGGGGTTAAAATTAACGGGGGGGGAGGGGCCGATAGTAAAAATGCGTGCGACCATCAGGATAAGGAAAGGCGCCCGAAGGTGTAACGAGAGGAGAGTGAGAGAGTAACGCAAAAAGTTGCGGGTTTATGGTACGCATTTCGGAAGGCGTGATTCCCAACAAAGGAATGCGATAAAAAGTGGGCGTGGCGCAAAAAAAAAAAGAAAGAAAAAAGTTCGGCGTCGGTTGCATGCTGCGGCCCGATCGCGGCCGTTTATCTTTTTAACTGTCAGACGGAACTTAGGCGAACAAATGCTCGCCGGGGCTGGAAGAGAGGGGCCAGGCGTTCATTGCGCGAGGTCACGAAAACACGTCGATGGGTGCTCCGGAAAACTTCCACGAGATGTCCCGCGAGGATAAGCCGTCCGGAGATAAATTCGCCGTGCGACAATTTCACCGGGTGGGAGACAAAAAAAAATGACGAGGTCGAATTTTCGAGATAAAAGTTCGATGAGAAATGCCTGGCGCATCGCCGCCTGGAAGGAAACCTTCGGAATGACAGCGAAGTGCCACGCGTCGTCGTCGTCGTCTTCGTCGAATACACGCGATTTAAAATAGAAGAGAAAGGCAGGGGGGACGATTCCACTCTGCAAAAGGTAGCAAGCCGCTGAACTGAGAGAGCCAACCGGGGAGAGAGCGAGAGAGAGAGAGAGAGAAAGGGGGCAACGACCAACTGCAGACACCGCTCTCTGCTACGGTGCACACAGACCTGTGAACGTCACGGTGGGGTGAATCTCTGTACATTCCTCCGCTTCAAGGTTGAGGTCAAGGCACACCTAAGTATCCATTCTCTCTGTCTAGGAATTCGAGAAGTTATTGCCGCGTTGCTTTTTCCCTTCTACGGTGTGTAATGGGGATGCCCGGTAGCCGGAGCTACTCGTCTTAGGCCGCGATCACAGTAGACCCGACTTCGTCCGACGTCCGACATTTCAAATTTGTGGATAGGCCCGTCTGTGAGACCCTTCTGGTTTCCGATATCGGGCCACTAGCACCAACACGTGCCTGGAAATGCTCGCGCGTGTGCGCCGAAGTCGGACGTCGGACGAAGTCGGGTCCACTGTGATCTTAGCCTAAGGCCGCGATCACAGTAGACCCGACTTCATCCGACGTCCGA